>JAHWFO010007254.1:344280-420871 GCA_023313115.1 Rhysida immarginata
TGGAGCAGCCAGCCTTGATGTCACAAGGGTTAGACATGGAGCAGCCAACCTTGACACGAAAAGTCCTGTTCGACAGAAAGGAACTAATCAAAGCGATCAGCTCGTCAGGAAAGCCACAAGTAATCATCTTGTATCTCAGGCCGTTATGCCAGACCTGATCAAAAGCCTTCCGTACATCTAGAAAGATAAGACCACCGTATTTGGCGCAATTAAGGGGAGCGTTTAGATCAACAACAAGCCTCCAAAGCTGTATTGGCAAGAGTGACCCGGGCGAAACCCGAATTGCTCCTCACGAACAAGATTATTGGCCACGCAGAAAGCATTAATCCTCAGAATAACACGTTCAAGGACTTTTGACATCGTAGGTAGTAAGCTTATGGGCCTGTAGCTGACAGCAAGGGCAGGGTTCAGACCAGGCTTTGGTATCGTAACGATGACGGACTCCTTCCACTTGTCAGGGAAGTATCCATGTCTCCAGCAGTCATTTATGACCCTGGTAATAATCGAGACGGCACTAGGAGGCAAGTTCTGAAGGGCACTGTTTGTGATAGAATCCAAACCTGCTGCTTTCCTGCTTTTAAGATGCTTTATGACGTCGGAGATTTCATTTGTGCTAATTCATAGGAGATACACACACGTCGGAGATTTCATGTGTGTGTTCATAGGAGATACACACATCGTTGACAAGTTGAGTATTTGAGCGACTATCAGGGTTTTCTTCACAAGGTGTGGTAAACTGCTTTTCCAGGGAGTCGGCGATCAGTTGAGCTTTATCACGATCACTGGTGACAACATCACCACCTGTAGTAAGCAGTGGTGGCAAGTTGATGGGTCTGTTTCCTTTTAAGGCCCTTACAGTACCCCAGAGCGAGTTGTCCTGGACTGACAAGGATTTAAGTTTTTCGTCCCACCTCTGACTTCGTAGAGCTTTAACCTCTTCCTGGACTTTGCGAGAAAGCCTGTTGTACTTTGTCTTGTAAAAGGGTAGTCGCTTACGCTGCCATATTCTTCTATAGGTATTCCTTTCAAGAATAAGCCGTCTGATGTAGGGAGGAAGGTCGAGATGTTCAGGACGCTTTCGATCAGAAGTGGAGGCACTGGAACAACTAGCCTCATGGATAACACTAGTGATAGAACTAATATTTGTGTTGATGTCATCGTTGGCAATAACCTCTTTGTATGGGATGCTTTTTTTGCGAAGAATATCTCTGAAGAGTTTCCAGTCCTGCTTGGAGCGAAGCCCAATCTTCATATCGATGTCCAAACCCTCAAAGATAAGCATCACTGGTCGATGGTCAGAGGATAAGTCATCTACTGTAAATATATTATAGGGCTTGAAGAACCCTTTAAGAACAACGATGTCCAGCACGTCACTAACAGGTGAGTGGTCGCAGTAGTAGGTGTCTTCAAGGGGACCAGCAACAAAAGTGTTAATTTCGTTCAATGTATACATATTAGATATTGCCATTTTGATTGGGGCATTTAGAGTTCCATGCATGATGCTTAGCATTTAAGTCGCCCGCCATTACAACCGGAATGGGTCCGGACAGCAGCTCGTCGAGTTCGCATAGACTAAGCTTGTGCTTAGGCGAGTTATATAATGAGACGAACTTAATTTCGCCTGCGTTAGCATCACTTATAATAACGGAAACGGCTTCCATACCTATATAGTCGGCAGTGATAGTCTCACGATGATCAATGCCGTCCTTGACAATGATTGCTGCTCCACCAAACGCATGACTAGCATTATTACCCAGAGGCGATTGACATGGTAGCCGGGCAATTTGAACGCATGAGATGATCTCGGGTGTGTCTCGCACACGAAAGCGATGTCGACTTTCCAGTTTATAAGAAAATTGTATAACTCGATGCGTTTGCGAGCAATCCCCCTTGCATTCCATATATTACAGCGAAGTTTCCCTTGATTAATGGTCCTATATGGGTGTCTATCCATGATTATTAATTAGATTTTGAGATGCAACCTGTGGCACTACTTTTCCACTTTCCTTGTAGAGGTTAAGCCAATTTCCAAGAGTCCTATAAATACTGCGCAGTTGGTTCGGATCAACCATACCTATGTCATCAGCGCTAGATGCGACCGAAGCATAGATTTTCCTTTCTAGCACTTTGGTGCTTTTGAGCCTTTTTACAAGGGGATATTTGGGACACTTTGTGTAACTAGATGTATGCGGTCCATCACAGCGGATGCATTTAGGGGGGTCTTTACCCTTAACATTAGTGCAGTCCTCGATTGGTGGTTGCCAGCGCAGTTGTTACATCGAGGCGTTTCGGTACAACCTTGAGACACGTGACCAAAACGCAGGCAGTTGTAACACTGCAAGGGTCTTTTGTTACCTCTAAATAATTCTACAGTAACAGCTAGAGGACCGACACGTTTTAAACCTAAAAAGGACTTATTATGCTCAGTATTCTGGAGGATAACCAAAATCATTGGAATTTCTACTGAACCATTTGCTTTTTTAAGCCTTACTGCTTTCTCCGGAAAATAATTAGCCTTCCTGAGGTCTTCTGCAAAGTCTTCGAGGTCATACGTTGTGTCGACATTTCGGACAACGTATTTTAGCATTTTTTCGGATTTTAGCTGGTGATGCTGGATTTTCAGAACATCATTGCTTTTGACTCCAGAAACTAGAATCTTATGGGTCTCTTCGTCCTGACACTTTATTTTAATGGTATCCTTTCTACCTGTGTGTGCGACGATTTTATCTAGGGGCACATGCTTGGTGATCTCTTCCAGAATCTCCTTGAAAGGTTTCCCGTGGTGGCGAATGATGATCGGAGGACCATATACGTTACCTTCTCTATGATTAGTGTGGAGAGATTTCTTGTTTTTATCACGGAAGGCAACAGCAGCGACGTCGCTGATGGCCGCTTCACTGGAGATATTGTCCACACGCATGCCTTTAGAATTTTTATTTACAACAGGTATCCAGTCACTGACTTCCCTAGTTTGATCATCATTTAGTTTCCTCTTATTTTTAATTCTATTCATTGAGATGGACTCTGCACGGTTAAGTAGGGGATCGTCACTGTCTTGCATGGGTTCAGCGTCACCTACTAACATTGGCGTGTTAGTATAGGATACATTGAGAGAGCTCATCATTTCCCTTATTGTGTTTTCAAGACTAGCAAGGCCATTTGCAGCTTCACTACGGGCATTCAAAATCTCTGATTTTAACCCATCAATCTTAGTGTCCAGACTACTAACGTTCTTGGCCAGCGTTTCTACCTTAGATTCTAGGTCTAAGTATTTCTTGTTTAAGACCGTACTTAAAGCCTCAAGCTGTTCATTAATAACGATATCAAAGGCCAGGAATCTAGGATCCTTACAGGCATCTTTATAGGCTTGCTCACATGGTAACACTTTACCGTCAGCGTATTTAATAGTAATGCTAGCGGATTTTGTCGACGCAACGGCTGACGTCGCCATGAGCAGTGGTATTTCAAAAAGGACCTTTTGTCCTCTGTGTCTGGTATTTTAAATTGCAAAACTATCGAGGGTCCACAAAAGCTGTTTAAAGATATGAGTACGCAACAATTAGTTAAAAATGCAACTTCATCCCTAACCATAAAGTAGACCGAAATATCTGTAAAATGTTTGTAAAATGTTAGCGTCACTTAAAAAGAAACCTGTATTCTATTTAAAGGACGACAAATCAAACCGCCTTGTAACTGTAGACAAAATAGATTATTTTGAATCGGTCCAAAAAATGTTGGACGAAGGACCATATGAAAAGCTAGCTAAAAAAAAAAACCTGGTTAGCAAAACTAAAGATTGTATCAAGAATTGTGTGTTCATTTTTAAAGATGTACAGAGGCGATTTGTTCCTATTAACCCCTTGGTCCCACGCCTTTATTGTCTCCCAAAAACGCACAAGGTTGGAAACAAATGGCGGCCCATTGTCGACTGTATCAACTCCCCCACGCACTCGCTTGGAAAATTTATGCTGGATAATTTTTTAACAAACTTGAAACCACCTGGTTTTGATTTTAGCCTTAAAAATAGCCTAGAGTTAAGCAATGCTGTCAAATGTTTGAAGTTGTCGGATGCCGATAGGTTAGTATCGTTTGATATTGAAAACTTATTCCCCAGCATACCGTTAAATGAGACTTTGACTTACCTTGAAGAAGTAGTTGATGATAATGATATCCCTTTGGGTATTGTGAGGGACATTATGATGGTGATGAGATGTATAGTTTTTAACAATGTATTCACCTTTAATGGGCAATTTTACCGTATGTTAAATGGCACACCGATGGGTAGTAGCGTTAGCCCCTTTTTGGCAAATCTTTTTATTAGGAAATTGGAAAACATAGCAGTCAGCACGTTTACCTATTTCCCATCGGTGTGGCATAGATATGTCGATGACATTTTCTGTATTTTCGACTCCAAAGAATCGGACTGTGTTGAACTTCTGGCAGCCTTAAATGGACTTTCCCTTGATATTAATTTTACCGTAGAGGAAGAACATGACAACTCACTTCCATTTCTAGACCTCCGTATTATACGAGTTGGCAGTGGATTAGAGTTTGACGTATACAGAAAACCTAACTTTGTCCCCGCTTACATTAGATCGGACTCGAACCATTGTATGCTACACAAACTAGCAGTGTTCCACCATCAAATTAGACGGGCCTTGTTACTACCTTTGAATGATGTTGCCAAGGAAAAAGAATTTAGCTTAATCCGATCCTTTGCGAGGTTCAATGGGTTCAATGAAAAACTTGTAAACAAACTTGCTATAAAAATTAAAATGCACATAAACCTTGACAAAGTCACTACTCTGGGTTGTAAGAAAAAGGAGGAGTTCAGAAAGGTGTTGGTTCTCCCTTTTAATGTTGCTCTAAACAAAGGGTTTAAGAAAATGTGCAGAGATTTCGAGTACAAACTTGTATATAAAAGCTCTAATACCACTACGAATACTTTAAGCTCGATAAAAGACAGAAGCCCAGTTTTGGATTGTTCAGGCGTTTATAAATTAAAATGTGCATCTTGTGACAGATTTTACTTGGGAAGCTCAAAACATGGGGTAAATAACCGCCTTAAAAAACATATTGCTTGTATTAGGAATGCAAACGCAGGTGTGTTCTCGTTCGGCGACCATGTTATTAATGAAAAACATGATTATTCGACAGACTTGTTTGAGGTTTTACATTGTTGTAAAAATAATAAATTGCTGTATTTACTTGAATCAATGGAGATGGTAAAAAATAGAGCAACCAACAACTTGTTGAATAGTGATGACAGCCCTATGCCTGTAGCATCTTGGTTGCCTTTATCTAAATTTTTGACTAAGTAATTTCTTACTGTCTTTGTTGTTAGAATTTGGCTATTACAAGCGGAGTATCTATTTTAAGCGGCCCTTGGTTTTTTGTTGTGTATAGAGTTAGTTTTGAAAAAGTTGGTTGGTTGCTCTATTTTCGTTGTTATTTTCTATTTTGTTATAATTAAATTTTTTACTTGGTTGTTCTGTTCACTTGTTTGTTATCTGATTGGCTTGTATTCGCCTCAGTTTCTTATAAATTCTGGTCTTCTCGTTCTGTAAAATCACTCACTGATGAAGGAATTATGAATTCCGAAATGTACATTTTCAGTCATTAAAAAAAAAAAAATTTTGTGGATTTGTGTTTTCCTTTTATTCCGATATTGTATATTGGTGTCCACAGTTTCTGGCTATTTTGTTTTATTTGCTATATTATAGAGAAAATTTATTATTATTTAAATCCCCAATTTTGAGCCGTACTTTTACATCATCAAGACATCAACCTTTCTGCCTACATATCAGTGCCCTGTTCAACATTTCTATCTCCCAACTGTACCCTCTGCCAAAATTTCTTCTGCCTTCCAACTATACCGCCTTCCTTCCTACAATATGTGTGCCTTGTTCAACATTTCTTCTGTCTTCCATCTGTATTTCGTCCGTCTTCCGTCTGTCTATCTACAAGATGTAATTTTTCTGTCCCTCAACAAGTCTACTTTCATCAGACCTTATATTAGTGACTATTTATTAATTTTATTCATGTCATTAACATTAAAAACTGATTCTTACATTTATGTAATGCAAATCTGATAGATGCGTTTTCGCAGAGATGCTTGAAATACAGGGTGTCTCAAAAAAATGTACTAACGCTTTGAAAGACTAAAAACATTATTTATGAACATAGAGACAAGTTTAAAGGCTTGAATTACAGAAGACAAATTTAATTAAAGAATCATGTTAGCAAATGTTCAAATTGATGACCGTCATTGTCCAGACAAAGCTAGACAATGGGTTCGTTAGAAATTTCCGTGGGAATCGAATGAGGGTTTCTTCACCTGCTCTTCTTTTCCAGGGCTGGTGGAAGTCCGTGGTCGTACAGAACGTTTCTTGTTGATGTTGTGAACGGTTCCATCTGCTTCAAATTTATTTCTGATGCGAGCAATGCTCCGATGCGTTGGTGGCGATTTATCGAACTCCCATCTGAACCGTCTTTGCACTTCCGTGGCGTTTTCGGTCTTCCAATAACATTTAAGGACAAACTTTCTCTCTTCAAAGCTAAGATGATGATCTGTCATTCTGTTACATTAGTTACACCTGAAAAAACAAAGTGTTAGTACATTTTTTTGAGACACCCTGTAGTTGCAGCTTGACATTATCTGGAAGAGATTAGAAGAGAAGTTAGTAGTGAAAACAAACCCATCGCATATTTGGATGAAACGTATATTCATACAATTGCTACTTATTTTGACAATGAAAATGAAGTTTTAGAAACCTGTAGTAAAGGAGCACGATTTATTATTGTTCACGCAGGAGGGGAATAAGGATTCGTTAAAAATGTTGGCCTTGTTTTCAAATCTGGAACTCGTATCGGTGATTAGCATAAAGATATGAATTCTGAGAATTTTCAAAAATGGTTAACATTAATTTAATACCAAACCTTCCGGAAAACTCCACCGTTGTTTTAGATAATGCTGCATATCACAGCATTCACATTAATAAACCTCCAACTTCTTCGACCAAAAAAACAGATATTATTAACTGGTTAGGAGCTAACAACACCCCTTTTCCTGATAACCTCTTAAACCCACAATTATTATTATTATTATTATTATTATTATTATTATTATTATTAGTTAAAAGTAATAAACCCAGCAAACAGTATATTGTGGATATGTTATTGTCTGAAAATGGTCATAATATTCTTCGGCTATCTCCATAGCATCCTGTTTTAAATCCGATAGAATTAATTTGGAAATGAGTGAAAGATTTTGTAAAGTAAAAAAAAAAACATGTCCAGTGTCGGTCGGGCTTCAATATTAAACCTCTGTGAAACAACATTTACAATGATAGAAGAAAGATGTTTTGAACAAACATGTTAAAAAAATTGAAAATGAATATTGGGAAAAAGAAGGATTAATAGAGAATAATATTGAAGAACAAGCAGATAATCCGCCTAAGTGGATAAATTTCTATGCTAAAATTTGTGTAAATTCCTGCTAACTGAATAAAATAACTTAAAATTGTGATGTTCAAATATTTTTTTTTCATCACATTACTTTATTTTCTTTAAGCAATTCTTTGCCTGAATTATTTGTCGGCCGATATATCGACTTACTGACTAATTATTTAACTTAATTTTTTTCTAATGATACCCCAACCTCGTGATATTCTGATCAGTTTCTATTTTTTTTAATATCCCGGGTAAATTAATGATTTATTAATAGGATAAAATGATCTTAATTGAATAATTTTGAACTCTTTAATGATTTTGAATAATTTTAATCTGAACACTCATATTCTTAATTTTGTTTCATTTTCCCTTTGACATGTTAATTTTTTTTTCCTTGGCATTTTATTGCTTATAGCAATTGAGTAACTTGCTTTTTTTAAAAAAAAGAAGAGAGCTTATTCTTTGCTCTTGGACCTTTCATTAATTATTAGAAACTTTATTCATGATAGCTTATCTATGCATTAGGAATTTTAACGTTCTTAATAGTAATTTTGGGCACAATATGGTTCAACATATTTTTATGGTGTGTATATACTGTTGCGTGCAAAAAAAAACTATCTATGGCTTTAATTTTATGTAGTTTTTTTTTTTTTTTGCTATTGCCTTTTTAAATGTTTTGAATATTTTTTTTATTTTGATAACCAGTATTGTTGTATTAGTAGCTTATCGTTAAGATAGATTTTATCCTTACTTTCTTTAATTCTATTTATCTGCCCGTGTTGTCTTATTATTACGTGTTTCGTTTGTTTCCTGTGTAGTCTCCCGTGCTCGCGCGTTTTAAGATTTTTTTGGCTTGCTTCCTTTTGGTGACTTGTGGCAAAGAACGTTAAGGAAAAAGAATGAAAGCTCTACTTGATTTAGTGTAAGTTTGTAGATCCTAGCGCCTCCACAGCCTGGAGGGAAAGTGTTATGCAGAGGAGCTCTCGCTCATGTCAAAGAGGGCAGCAAATGCTTTGCTATACCTGCATTCATTGAAGTTTTGACGTAGAACTACGTCTATCAGGGGTGCAGCCGAGGAAAAATTCAGACGCGATTTTTCGTTCAAAAAGTGATGTACGTATCTCAGTCTATATCTTTCTATCACTATATCCTACAACTATGGTCATTATCTCGTTGGAAAGAGGAAGGTTGAGTCTTGAATAATAAGCAAAAATTTCACCAAATGAGTCACTGGGTCAAAAGTTACAGCAAGTTAAAGTTAAGTGAATTTTATGCTCGCCATCGTAATAACGGAGTGGCGCTGCTGCAGCATATACGTGTGCGGCGTTTATTGGAACTAATTGGAGCTAACTATGGCCTACGAGAAAAGACCTGTGCATTTAATATAAAGAAGGCCTGTGCATTAGGTATAAAAACATGGAAACACGAGCGTTTTAAGATAATATCATGAAATCCTGTCATCTGCCGGCGAAATCAGTACATCATCATTTATATAAGATCAGCGACGGTTGACGTTGTCACAACAAAGAAAAAATCTAACAGTGGGTTATTTCCCGATTATACAAACGGGTGGGTTCGCTTCTAGTTTTCTATTAAAAATATGTTGTAAAATAATAAAATGTATATTATTTTAAGCTGATTAATTATTTTAAGAAACAAAACAATAAATCTGACTAAAATAATATATGTTTTCAAACATGTTGGTCTTAGTTGTTTGTTTTCAAACATGTTC
The DNA here is from genome assembly GCA_023313115.1 of Rhysida immarginata. NCBI lineage: Eukaryota > Metazoa > Arthropoda > Chilopoda > Scolopendromorpha > Scolopendridae > Rhysida > Rhysida immarginata. The sequence goes on from JAHWFO010007254.1 coordinate 353,465, forward strand.
AAAAATGTTCTTGTTTTCTGGATTAAAGAAATACACCAACAGCTGCAAGCAAATAGATGAAGAGTTTGAGGTGGAAGCGGATATTGCCTATGATATTGATGGGCGATTTTAATATGGATGCCAAACGAAACGAAGGAGCATTTGAATTTATGAAACATCATTTCAATTTAGACATAGTCCCGACTAACTATCCAAGTACATTGGGAAATACTTACATTGATCTGTCATTTACTAGAAATATAATTCCGAAACTTTTGTCATGTGTTTGTTACTTTTCATATCACAGACCCATTCTTCACAAAATTGTAATGTAATTGAATATAGTAACTTTTTTTTTTAATTTTGTTCTTTTTTTCGCCAAAAATGCACACTAACGGTAACCAATAATAACATACAGTAGTAGTTCTACGCCTTAAAAACCCACGGCTTTGGCAGTCACCAGAGCCTCCGTCAATTTTTTTTATTTAGTTTTAAAATGCTAAATTAAATTATTGTTCATTTATTTTCTAATTTATTTACTGACACGGTTTATTATATTGAACGTATAATTATTTTATTCCATAACATTATTTTATAATGAAATCTTGTCATTTTTTTTTTAAATTCTGTAATTTTTTAATATATTTTAGAAAGAAAACAAATGTTTATTTTAACATGACACTTACTTTTTAAAAGTGATTTAAAGGCAGACACCACAAAAAATTAGACAGTGGAAAAGATCTTGGTTGGTTGGTTGGTTGGTTGGAATTTTAGGGCGTCGGCTGCTATGGAAAAGATGTTGAACATAATTTTTTTTTTATAATTGCAATTAATATGGTTATAAAAGTTTAAACCATTGGAAAATTAGAATCCGATAAACTTTTATCACCGACTAAAAATGTTCTTACAATCAATGCATTCATTTTTTTCCAAGAATTTTTTGGCTAAAAAGTCTAATGTTATTGGATTCATAATGTTATTGGATCTGACATTGTGAGTCAAAAGAGGACTTTGCAACTGCTTCGAATTCCTTGCATCTTTCTTGCAACATTTCAAGTTGGCAATAAAAGTTTCCATCATTATCCTTTTCACAGTTTCCTAATGACCAGGATAAAATAACATTTGTGGCCATAAGTTATTTTGTAGAAAATGATGTTTTATTGCTTGGCAATTGTTTTACTCTTAGCAACGCACCCGCAAGCAAATTAATATAAACTGAGGCGCGCTGAAATGCATTGTTATTACAACACAAACAATCAAAAAAACGTATAAGGATAAGAAGTGAAGGCTGTGTTTATATCACGTGATAAAAGCTGCCCGATCATCGAACGAGAGCTTCTCTGCAACACCGTGACCACCGAGAGATAAGGCCTCCGCACAGAAACTGCAGACATTGTTGCATCACATAGTGCATTGTTATTCGTATTTCTACCAATAACAAGCCCTGAATTTGCACTATCTATGATGATGTAACAATGTATTCAGTTTCATTGCGGAGGCCTTCTCTCTCGGTGGCCACGGCAACACACATTTCCCGCTAGACTTGGGTGGCGCCACTTACGTGTACGCGAGCCTTTCCTTCTTATCCTTATCCACCTTTTTACTTTCGATTTCACGGCAGCGGCCATGTTTAAGTTTCGAATGCGTCCGCCATTACAGCATGCCCCTGAGCGTAGCCATCGTATATTTTTACACATACGGTGGCTACGTTTTGAGCTCTCGGGTCTTCCAATTCCTCTCATCCACTCTTAAATTTTAGCATTACTGCCTTTAATGTCGCATCGCTAATTAAAGATACCTAAAAATCGGATATTGTGTACAACATTCCTGCTCTAATTTTAATATTTAATGGCAAGTGATGAACATGAGTTACATGTTTATGTCGAATTGCGATTGCATTCTTTAGTCTTTTTTAACGCGATTGTATAGGCAGCATGACGGTAAAAAAAAAAAAAAAAAATAGACAGCATTTGTAAAAATGTCTTTATTTGCTTACTTTAAAACCTGTTTATAATTATATTTCATATTATGAATATAAATTAATTCTTCAGAATGTGTGATGTGAAGTGCGCACCCGTTTCATATTTCGACATTTACAATTATTTTATTGAATCAAAAGCATTTGACCATGAACAAATGAAAGCATATAAGAACTTAGAGGCATAAAATTGTTTTCTAAGTGTATTTCTTGAGCCAGTGTATTATCACAAAAGCAACATATAACATATCTTAAACCAAAGGTCATCTCTTCTCAGTGAAGTAAAAATACAAGGTTATATTGTATAAAAGCTATTACAAGGTCATATCTTCTCAGTGTCTTGTATTGTTACAATAAATATGAATGAGGCAAGTCAAAATTTAAACAATACTAAATTTATTCAATATAGGAGTAACGTGTTTCGAAGCTTTCACTTCATCAACAGATAAAGCGTCTGCTTCGAAGCGCGTATTGGCTAGTTTCAATAACGCACAATCGCACGATGACTGAATGAAGTTTTATTAATTTAACCATTACTTCTTAGCCTTTTACTGGGACTAAATAGAAAAGGGGGTATATATCTGTTTGTTAGAGGATGGGTCTGGGAGGATGCAGCCTGCTAAATAATAAATTCATTTAGCTGGGTCGCATTCAATCATCGCGTCCACGGCGGATAGTGAACATTAACAAGTGTATTTAATAAAGCTTATATTTAATCAATTTAGTATTGTTTAAATTTTGACCTGCCTCATTCATATTGTAATAATGTTAACTTTGCAGTTCACAGCCTTAGTGGGTATAATATCTTTGTGAAATGTGAATAAATGATAAATAGTTATTTACTGAAGCGGCCTTAGAGGGGGTGGAGTCCTTCCTACTAATACACTGCTTCGATGCTCAATTACATTCTTCCTCTCTCCATTTTCTAAGGATTTTTTGAGCATTTGAATAGACAACAACTGCACAGCACGAACCCATGCTGAATTAAAAGTCAAATTGTAAAGCAAATACAAAGAAGAACCAATCCAAGGCACTACGAAGGCACTGGGCATGTTATAATGGCGGACGCACAGTGAGACATCTGGCGGATTCAGATGACAACATCAGACTTGCAAAAGGTGGATACGTTCTTTGCTTGTGGAATCAGTCTTCTTGGGACTTTCAACCTGGCTACTTCTCTGATTTGAGTGGTAGTAAGGGTTGACCATGGGTTGAAAAATTTTTTCACGATTTAGTATCTTGTATTTTACCAGTTTCTTCCAATTGTGTGGGAAGGCCCGCTCGTTCTCGCAGGTTGCGTGTTCAGCACTAGTCGTCATCCGTCTTAAAATTTGGAGGATGCGCTCAACGCTTTAGTGGTGTAGCCGAGAAGCTGCCAGCGACGTCGAGTATGGTTGGTTGGTTGCAATTTTAGGGCGTCGGCTGCTACGGCCATTTTGCGCCCGACAAAAAGTTTAAATACCCACAGTTTATGGACCAAAAGTTTAAAAACTCAGATAAAAAAAGAATGAATACGTAAATGGTAAGTATATAATAGCAATAAAAAGTATGACTATGTTAATTTAGAATCACAAATAATTTTAAAACCAAACCTTTTTTTTTATGGTTCTCCCTTAACCATAGATCTCATGAATAACATAGCTCTACTGAACAATGTAAATTAGTGTGTATAGGGCACTGCATAAAACATATACTTAATGATCAAATATATACCATGTAAAAGCAATAAAAGGATGACTATCGGCCGGTTGCAACAACGTCAGTTAAAATTAACTCTTCGTTAAAGTCCCGTTAAAAATTTTTTGCGTTGCATCAAGAGAGATTAGGGCTTAACCAGACGTTAAATGGCGGTTTAACTTAAACGCTCGATGACCACGGTTTAAGTCCATGGTTAGTGAAGCAAAATGGCATTCCGAAACAGAAATATATTTTAAACTAATTGGATAAACTAATTATCAAACAGATAAATGGATAAGCTAATTGCGCAAATTATTTGGATAAACTAAATGGATAAGCTATTTGGATAAGTTAATTGGAAGCTATTTGGATAAGTCATTTGGATAAGTTAATGTACTTGAAATATTTATTATAAAATAATTTTGGATAAACTTTTTGAATAGGCCATTTGGATAACTAATTATCAAGCAGTTGTTTGGATAAGCTAAATGGATAAGATAATTGGATAAGCTGTTTGGATATGCCGTTTGGAAAATTAATTATCAACCAGCTGTTTGGATAAACTATTTGGATAAGATAATTGTATAAACGATTTGGATAAGCTAAGTGGATATGCTAAATGAATAAGCTAATTGGATAAGCTAATTGGGATAAGCTATTTGGATAAGCTAATTGGATAAGCTAACTGGGATAAGCTATTTGGATAAGCTAATTGGATAAGATAAATGGATAAGCGATTTGAATAGCAATTTGGATAAACTCTTTGGATAAACTAATTATCAAACAGCTATTTGGATAAGCTCTTTGGATAAGCTGTTTGGATAGCTAATGGGATAAGCTAAATGAATAAGCTAATTGGATAAGCTAAATGGATAAGCGATTTGAATAGCAATTAGGATAAGCTAATTATCAAACAGCTATTTGGATAAGCTCCTGGATAAGCTAGTTTGATAAGCTAATTGGGTAAGCTAGATGGATAAGCTGGTTTTCAAACAGCAATCAGGATATGCTAATTATCGAACAGCTAAACGGATAAGTTAATATTATCAAACAGCTAATTGAAAAAGTTAAATGGATATGTTAATTGGATAACTCGTTGGATAAGCTAATTATCAAATAGCTAAATTGATACGCTATTTGGATAATCTAGTTATCAAACAGCTCATTGAAAACAATCAGCCATGTTGACCGGAAGTTTAATTGGAGCAAAACGAACCAATCACAGTCCTCGTTACTCATATTCCATCCAGTTAGCTAACTGAGACTTAACTAGGCTTGGTGCAACATTTCACGGTTAAAGGACTTAACCGATCGTTAACTAACCGAAAGTTAGGGTCGTTTTAACTGACGTTGTTGCAACCGGCCGTATATGAATTTAGAATAAAAACATGAATAATTTTTAAAAATAGAAACACTTTTTTAAAAATTATAGGGTTGTTCCCAGAGACAAATGAACAGTAGAGACTGGCAGTGAAGCCTCTAAAACCGATGCCACCGAGCCGCCATATTTAGGGGGACAAAAATCAGCTGATCGCAATAGACATTGCATTAAGCGTAATAAATATCAGCAGATTTCTTTGCAGCACCTATAGGAAAACTCAAAATTTAAATTAAAATATGGAAATCAAGTGAAAATGTTAATTAATAAGTCAATAAAAACTAGAATTGATACCCGTAAAAGAGTTTTTAAAATTTTTTTAACGATCGCTGTTGAAAGAAGCTTATTCGGGGCGTCATTGCAATATAAAACATGCCATAACTATAGCGGCTAAAATGAAACATTGTTGTGCATACAATTGCAAAAATTATTCAAAACAGGGTTCAGACATTTCTTTTCATAAGTAATTTACATTTAATATAACACAATAAACTCATTTATAAAATAGATTATTAAAAAATCGGAATTACAAAAATAGAATTCTATATTTTCACCAGATTTATTTATTTTCATCAAAAGGGTTTAGTGCAATTTAACTTTGTACATGCTAAGTTTGTTCTCCAAACATAGCTACATTTTTCTGTGAAACTTTAAAAAAATCCAAAAATAATTCTACAACAATTTTTAGCCAAACTCAAGAGTTTATAATTTATTTACAATCAAAATACATATTCATGGAATGAATAAAGAAGACGATTGTTTATAATCTTTATTAAATCAAAAAGATTTACATTTCTATTACAAACAAAATGAAATGAAATTTATCCATTTACATTACAGTGTATTTTACATTATAAAATATAAAAAATCGGTTTCGTTAATATTCCAACGAAAATTGTCACTGCAATAACATGAATAAATTCTTAATTTGACAAAGAATAATGTAATTTATTATTTAAAATGTGATGAAATTGAAATATTTAAATTAAACTACAGATTTCCAAAAAATAAAAAATTATATCAGCAATGGATAAGAAACATCAGAAAAGAAAAATGGAAACCAGGACCATTCACAGTCATTTGTTCAATTCATTTTCAAGAAGAATGTTTTGATTTGACAGGGCAAAGAAAAAGATTAAAACAAGGGGCAATTCCCACAAAATTTGACTTTCCTAAACATCTGCAAACAAAGGTACACTTGAGCATCTCTTCAAATATTAACTTTTATCATTAACATATTTATCATGCTTAAACTCTATTATTAAAAAATATAACTCTCAGTTTTATAAAACTTTTTCAAGGAATCTAAACCAAGAAAACCTCCTGCACGTTATAAAAATAATGACAAGGAGAATGAAACAGATTCAAAGAGTGAAGCAGGACCATCATTTCATCATTCATTTGATCACACATATAGCTTGGATCTCCAAGAAAAATTAAAAGAAAATTAGATTACTTAACTGAAATAGCTTCAAACACCAAAAAGAAGTTAAAACTTATCAGTAATCAGAAAAGAAAATTGAAACAAAAAATATTAAAATTGGAGCATATAATTTCAGATTTAAAAAATAAAAATATGATGTCTGACAGTGCACTGACAAACCTTTCCAGTTGTTGTTCAATAATACCTTCTGAAATATTACAACGTTTATATTTGAAGAACAACAAGCAAAAACATATATCTAAATATCCACCAAGCATCAGATCTTTTGCTCTGACACTTCAATTTTATTCAAACAGAGCATATGAATACGTCAGGCAAACATTTGATTTACGTCTCCCTTCTACCAGGGCATTAAGACAATGGTATTCTAGCATTGAAGGAAAGCCTGGATTTACACAAGAAGCATTTCGTGCTTTATCATCATATGTAAAATCAACCAAATCAACTATACTAGTCTGTAATTTAGTCATTGATGAAACGGCTATTAAGAAGCATGTCGAATGGGATGGTACAAGCTACAGTGGCTTTATTGATATGGGCACTGGATTGGATGATGATTCTTTACCTCTTGCCAAAGAAGCTTATGTGGTGGCCATTAATGCCAATTTTAAGCTTCCATGTGCTTATTTTCTAATTGATGGTTTAAATGGGCAAGAGAGAGCAAACATTGTTAAGGAGTGCATTATCAAATTGGATGAAATTGGCATAAAAATTATTTCAATCACTTTTGATGGAACAGCATGTAATTTTGCTATGGCCAATTATTTGGGAGCTAAATTGCAGTTTAAAGAAATGTGCCCCTATTTTCCACATCCCTCTGATAATAATATGAAAATCTATGTGCTGTTAGATCCTAGCCATATGTTAAAGCTAATGAGGAATGCATTAGCTGATAAAAAAGTTTTACAAAATAGTGAAGGCCAGGTAACAAACAATTTTTTTTACCAATCCATATTAGTATTATTTCAAATATCAATATGTAGCTTCCTTTATAAATACACAATAAAATTTACAATTTTACAGACAATTCAATGGAGATACATTGAAGATTTGCATTATTTGCAAGAAAAAGAAGGTCTCCATTTAGCAAATAAATTAAGCAACAAGCATATTAATTGGAAAAAGCAAAAAATGAAAGTTGTTCTGGCAGCACAAACATTAAGTCAATCTGTTGCAGATGCAATAGAATTTGCAGCACATGAATTGCAATTAGAGGAATTTCAAAACTGTGAAGCCACTGTTGAATTTATTCGACTATGTGACAAGTATACTTTTAATGTTAACATAGTTATTTTGAATTAATATCACTTAACATTTTACATATGCATAATTAAGTATATTATACAATACTCATTTCCAAAAAAGTTGGGACAGTGCAGCACATAAGAAGAACTCCAACACATTTGTTTGGATTATTGTATTGCCGTTTATTTCAACGCATTACAATACATAAACGATAAATTGGGCATGGGATCACATATCTTATATGCTTAAAGAAAGATACAGGTGGTTTTCCTGTTTGGCACGTGCAACACACTCCCAAAAAAGTTGTGACAGCACGGCGTTTACCACGGTGTGGCGTCACCTCTCCTCTTGTTGACACACTGTAATCTTCTGGGCATCGATGACACCAATCTTTCTAACACCGTAACCGGAATTCTGTCCCATTCCTGTTGGATATAGGTTTTCAGCTGTTCAACTGTCCGGGGTCGTCGCTGTCGTAGTTTTCGCTTAATAATACGCCAAACGTTTTCTATAGGCGACAGATCCGGGCTGCAAGGGGGCCAATCCAACATACGAATGCGCTGCCGACGTAGCCATGCAGAAGTTATGCGCGCTGCATACGGTCTGGCGTTGTCTTGTTGAAATATACACTGACGTCGTCCAAACAGGCGCCTCTTAGATGGCACCATAACTTGTTCCAGGATCTGTATATACGCTTCAGCATTGACGGTGCCATTGCAGATGTGCAAGTCTCCCATTCCATGGCCACTAATACAGCCCCAGACCGTGACAGACGGTGGTTTCCCTACCGAACGCCTGTAGCACGCGGGAATATCCTTTTCGTCTTTGGTTCGGAGTGTACGGCGTCCATTATTTCCGTAAACAATCGTAAAGGTTGATTCATCGGACCACAATATGTTCTTCCAGCGTGCTTGGGACCAATTGCGATGGGCTCGAGCCCATATCAGACAGCGACGTTGCTGTCGTTTGTTGATGTATGGCTTCCGTTGTGCACAGTATAACTTAAGTTTGCATTTGTGGATGCACCGGCGTACAGTATTCAACGATAATGGCTTCCCGAAGAAATCACGGGCCCACGTGGCTATGTCCGTAATCGCAGCATTCCTATGCGTGACGCAGTGACGTCGGAGGATCCGGAGAGCGCGAGCATTCAGAATAGGTTTTCTACCTTGGCCTTTCCAAACTGTGATCTCACCACTATCTCGGTAGCGCTTGATAATATGTACTGTAGATGATGACAGGTTAAATCTTCTGGCTACTGCACGCTGAGAAACGTTGTTTGTGAATTCTTGAATGATTCGAACACGAAGATCTTCGCTAACTGGCTTGACTCGACCTATCGTTGCGAATAAGTTACCTGAACGACGGATGGCAACTGTTATTTATACGGAATGTAGTAGGACGTCATTATTCTAGATTATTCCCGAACAATTCGGAAGGTTCCACTACTAACGGCGCTTTCTACAACGTATGTCCCTACTATTTTGGAACGTGTTGCAACACCCCCATTCAAAATGAACGTCCCGGCCACCATACAAAATGTTTTGGTGCACACAGTATATTTATGTCATTTCATAAACGTATCTGCTATTTTGTTTTCGCGAGAAAGTTTTGTTACATCATCCCTTTTTGTTTTTTCTATATATTTTGCACTGTCCCAACTTTTTTGGAAATGAGTATTGTAATTGCTAGGTTATTTGACATTTCAAATTCTTTGCATCCACTGGGCAAGCAATACAAAGCTGCGCTGCGAAAAGAAAATGAAAATTCATGGAGGCCAATCTTAGATCAAGCAGAAAATTATTTTAAACACTTGATTGATCCAATGACAGGAAAAGAAGTAGGCCTAGGAAATCGAAAAACTCCTATTATCGGTTCTTAAATATAATTGCAACACTGAAAGGATTATTTACTTCATTGGTAGATTCAACGCAACCAGTAATGAAGTATGTTTTAATTCTTATAATGTGTATCGTTTTAAAATATGTGAAGTAATTCAAATAATTTCGTTTCATGCAACAGGTACATATTAACTGGAAAATTCAGCCAAGACATTTGGAGCATTTTTTTAATTCCATTAGAGCAAGAGGTGGCTGGAATAATAATCCAACGGCGAAACAATTTATGGCTGCTTACAAAAGAATGCTGATCCATCATGAAATCCTAGCTTCAACATCAGGAAACTGTCTCACACAAAACTCGATACCAATATTATTTGCTTCCTCTTCATCAGTACATCATGATCAATATGATATCAGCTTGTTAAAAAGATACAGTTTGGATATTGGAAAAAATGATGATGATTCCACAGAACTTCCTACCATAGAATTTGAAACATTATCAAAATACTGTGATTCTGTTGTTGAATACATTGCAGGGTTTGTTGTTAAATCCTTGATGAAGATTGTTGTCTGTCCTGAATGCAAAGATGCTTTGATGGATGAGTCACTAAAATGCCAATCCTTACTCATCAGGCAAAAAGACAAAGGGGGCCTTTTATGTGCTTCCAATGATGTCATTCAGCTCTGCAAGATATCTGAAAAAATAATTAGAATTAATATAAGATCTGTTAGAATGGAAAATATTCAAATATTTTCATGTTTACAATAATCTTTTCACAAAAATTTTAACAGCTTTAGCAGAAACCAACATCAGCCTATTTAATAATCTATCTAATCATATGTTTGAAATGAGCCCTTTTGATAATCATGTTTTAAAATTAATTAGACTTGTAATTAACAAATATATTTCTATTCGTTTAAATTACGAAGGGAAACGGTTGAATAATCAGATCAGAAGGGAAAATTTAAGAACAACTTTATCACGCTTAATTCTCTTTAAAAATCAATAAATCGTTTTTAACCTTTTAAATCAGTATATATTATGAAAATTCTTTTAAATCATTTTTAACCAAGATCAGGCCAAGATGTAATCAAGAGTTAAAAAAAGTTTTTCAAAATAATAATAATCGAGATTCTAAGCTCCGTTAAATAAAAATGCTTTAGATTAGGCCTAAGTAGAATGCAATCTCGCATCGCTCGTAAGCAACTTCATGGCTAACTTGTGAGACGATAAACATGTATTTTCTGATGATATATTAAGCTAATTGTTCCGATTTCCACTACTACTGTTTATTATAATTAATCACCAGAGTTTTCAGCAACTTACCTATGTTATGAAGTTTATTAGAGGACTTCTAGTCGGGAAGAAATTTCCATAGACTTCCATTATAAATTCATGGCCGATTCAGATTTTTTCCCCCTAACAATGGATGCTCGAACACTTCCGGTGGCGCCCATATGCATTGGCTTCTTAACATAGCACTGCCAGTCTCTACTGTTCATTTGTCTCTGGTTGTTCCCCAGTAAAAAATCTAGTGAATGATTCAGCCCTAATGAGCTTCGTAAGTTTGTGGGTAAAGGGCACTGGATTAAAATATGCTTAATAGTCAGCATTGCTCCACAAGAACACAATGGAGCTGGTTCTTTTTTTAATAAATGGATGTGAGTAAGACGGCTGTGACCAATCCTAAGCCGGGTAAGAACGACATCTTCTCGCCTGTTTGTTAGACCGGGTAATGACCACGGTGTGATGGTACGCTTTACTTCAAATAGTTTATTAGCTGGGTTAAGAGGCCAGGCCTCCTGCCAAGAAGATCTGAGTTTCTTGGAAATCTTCGGGTACAAATGCTCCGGGATTGAAAGCAACTCAGAAATCGGTAACTGATTAATAGCGTGTTTTGCCACCTTATCAACCCGTTCATTTTGCTGGATACCCATGTGACTAGGGATCCATACAAAATGAATTCTGCTACCTTGTGAATCCAGGTAATGAAGATATTCTTGGATTCTTTGAACAAAAGGATTTTCAGAATTAAATGATTCCAAAGATTGAAAAGCGCACACGGAATCAGAGAATATCCAGATGTTGGAATTTTGATAATTAAAAACAAACTCTAACGCTTCGGCTATAGCTACTAATTCCGCTGAAAAGATGGAGAACTCGTTTGGCAACTGACAAGAAAATACAGTGTTATCTATAAGAAATGCACAGCCAACTCCGTCCTCCGATTTGGACCCATCTGTGTATATGTGGAAGCCGTCAGGAAGGGTTTCTAAAAAAAACCTTAAAGAGTATGTTAATTTCAGCTTCCATAAAATTTGATTTTTTCCCAGCGAATAAGTTGTAATTTACATCTGGTTGGAGGAGAATCCACTGAGGGACATCTCTGATCTCTCGGCTATGCATGGCTGTAAATGAGAGGTTCAGGCTCTCCAGAAGATTCTGGAACAAATTATTGATGCTCCTAAAAGAGGGATGGAGAGGGATTCTAGGTTTATCAAATAGACAGGCGAAAGCTGGATGCAGACTTTCACCATATATGCGAAGAACATATTTGAGGAGGAGTTTGGGTCTTCTAAACCAAAACGGGGGTTCATAAGCATCTACATAAAGGCTCTCTACCGGACTTGTTCGGAACGCCCCTGTAGCAATTCTTATGCCTAGATTATGGACGGGATCTAACAGCTTCAAAGTACTTTTTGAAGCTGAGGCATAAACAATGCTTCCATAGTCCAATTTAGATCTAACTAGGGAGCCGTATAAAAAAAGAAGCATCTTCCTATCAGCGCCCCATTTGGTAGCAGAAATTGAGCGCAAAACATTCATGGCTTGTAAGCATCTCGCTTTTAAATTACGAAGATGTGGGAGCCATCATAATTTTCTATCAAAGGTTAGATCCAAGAATTTGTGGGAGTCCACCACTGAAATAGGAGATCCATAAAGTGTAAGGTCTGGGTCTGGATGGAGACCTCTCAAAAAACAAAAGTGAACGGCCCTTGTTTTTTGGGGTGAAAATTTAAAGCCTACTTCGTTGCTCCAGGTAGCAAGTTTGTTGATGGCTAGTTGCAGTTGACGCTCAATAAAGAACATTGATGACCCTCGACAGTAAATGGCGATGTCCTCAACGTACAAGGAATAGTTTACGGTGGAGGGAAGTTGTAAACATGCCTCATTAATAGCAATGAGGAAAAGGAAGAGACTCAGCACACATCCCTGTGGGACACCATTATCCTGCGTAAAAAGAGCGTTGAGTCAACTCGAACTCGGAAGGTTCTATTCTCCATAAATTTGCACAGGAAAGATGGAAGTTGTCCTGTAAGGCCGTATTTCTGCAAGAGTTTTGCTATTCCGTGCCTCCAAGTAGTATCGTAGGCTTTTTCTAGATCAAAGAAAACTCCCACGACATGTTGTCTATGTCTCTGTGCGAAAAGAATCTCATGCTCCAACCGAAGAAGATGATCAACAGTTGAGCGAGATTTGCGGAAACCGCACTGAAACGTAGACAGCAGGTGGGTTTTTTCCAGATACCACATAAATCAGACGGAGACCATCCTTTCCATGACTTTACACATGCAGCTAGTTAGTGCTACAGATAAAATGAGACGACTTTGCAGTTCTGTTACGATGGTGTAATACCATGGCGCCACCATCGGTTGTGTTCGATGTGAGAACCACGTTGTTGGACTATCGCCCGGCACCGTAATTTCCACTGAAGTAGGCTGAGTTTGAGGGACTCCATGGGAAGTTCGTTCCACACCTGCTGACACACTTTCCATAGCCCATCAACGGTTCTTGGACGGCGACTTCCGAGCCGTCGTTTCAGGAGACCAAAACCACAGAAATCCATCGGTGATTTTACAGACACATAAGAGAAGGGAATAACTCGTATGCCCGTCTCCTGTTCCATCTTCCTGTAGTAAGCCACAGATGACTTGGCAGTGTGGCTTGATGCCTTGTCCATGTGGATCCAAACTTTTGATTGCTCACCAGGGTACAAACGTGGGATATCCTGCCGATATATGTGGTCCATTACATTACTCTGGAAGTAAGCTGCACTAATTTTACAGTTTCCAGGAACTCGACGAATCGTGAGCAGTCCAAGTGAGCAATATCCGGCAACCACCATGAAGCCCTTTGAAAACTTTTCCTTGCACCTTCGGACAAAATCGGACCTGGCCTTGCCCCCTCTTTCGCGATAGTAAATTGCCCTGGGTTTGTTGGTGTCATCGAGGTACACCCACGCTTCATCCAAGGAGACAACCCACTTCCATCGGTCACCTGCAAGATGGTTTTCATACAGTTTTCTGGCGTTGGTGAATCGTTCCTGCACGTGCCTGGCCGACAGTCTGTGACCGCGCGCTTTATGACGTCGCTCCAGCCCAAGATTGTCATGAATTATTCTGGAGACTGTTGCCTGTGAAATACCTTTCCTTTGGGCTAGACTTATCTGTGTGGGGGGATTTTCTTTCAGCACTTCAGACCGGATTTCTCGCACCACCTGAGCTGGGCGTGTTGGCTGGGGCTTGTTTCTGGTCTGCTTCTCTGCTCGTCCACGTTCATTAGATGGTCGCAATTTGTTCTTTTTGATTATTCGACCCACAGTAGCTTTGGATACCACAATACCATTTCATTTGCATAATTCTACAATGCACGAAAGACTGAAGTTAGCGTCGGAAAGGCCAAACATATACCCTTCCCAAAAAGCTGTGATTTTGGAAGCCATGTTTCAGCACGAAATGTCCCAAATAACAGCAACAAGTATATACAAAGCTAATCCCCATGAATAGTGGACGAGTCATGCAAATCACATTCCGTCAAGGTCATACGCGGCGTTTAAAGTCGTCTCATTTTATCTGAATCAACCCTCCGTATTGGTCGATAGTTTGCAGGGCAAGAGTGGTCTTTATTTGGTTTTGGAATAGCAATAACAATTGCCTGTCTCCATAAAGATGGAATCTCTCCTAAGGACCAGTTGTAGTTATACAACGAAAGAAGGTAAGCATAAGCTTCCTGCGTGAGATGTTTCAGGAAAGAGTATATAATACCATCTGGTCCTGAAGTAGAATCTCTGGAGCAACAAAGGGCATAATGCAGTTCCCGCAAAGTAAACGGGAAATTGTATTTTTCGCGGTTTCGGGATTTAAAGTTTATAGCATGCGATTCTTCGATACGTTTTCGTTTTTGAAAGGAGGCTGAGTAATGTTTTATTTGTGAAACCTCAGCAAATGATCTTCCGAGGATATTAGCTACCTCGTTCGGGTCAAAGTATGTATGACCATTTTCAATAAGAGAAGGGAGTTTACTCGGGAGTCGTTTCCTATTTATTTTTCTAATCATGTTCCATATAGTTTGTAGAGGGGTGTTCTTATTAATGGAGGAAATATAATCCCTCCAACAGAGTCTCTTATTAGTGGAAATGATTAGTTTACAACTGGCCCTTTTTTTCTTGTAAGTAATAAGATTCTCAAGAGTGGGTTGTGCGGAAAAAATGCGGAGAGCTCTCTTACGTTCTCGAACCTCTAGGGCACATTCTTCATTCCACCATGGCACTGAAATTTTCGTGGAAGAGGATCTACACTTAGGAATGGATTGTTCTGCCGCATGGATTATGCGGGAAGTGAAATCCTCTACAGCCTCATCTACAGATGGTAAGGGTGTTTTATTCTCAAACTGTAGATGGGATTGGAAGACCTGCCAGTCTGCTTTATCCAATTTCGAACGCGGTAGAGGGTTGAAAAAAGAAGTAGAACTCAGAGAAATACTAATCGGGAAATGATCACTACCATGTGAATCTGAGAATACTCTCCAGGCTAAGTTAGGTGTAAAAGATGAAGAGGATATAGATAGATCAATGCATGACAGAGATCCGTTGGCTGAGTGGAGGAATGTTGAAGAGCCATCGTTTAACAAATTGATGTTAAAAGAATTCAAAACTTTCTCTATCATATATCCTCTTTCAGAGAGCTTTATAGACCCTCAAATGGGATTATAGCCGTTAAAATCGCCCAGAATTAGAAACGGGCTTGGAAGTTCACACCACAAAGATATCAAAGATGTTTCGTCCGTATATTGATCCGGAGGTAGATATAGTGAACATACAGTTAGAGGTGAGAGATCTTTGAATAAGACTCTAACTGCTACCGCCTGAAGGTTAGATATTAAATTAATGGTAGTAAAAGGCAAAGATCTTAGAACTAAGATGGCAACACCCCCACAGGCTTTATTTCCCGATGTATAATCCTTCCTTATAAAATTAAACCCTTTTAGGGCAGGAGACTAAGATGGCAAGAGGAACGTTTCTTGCAAAGCCAATAAGGAGAAGGAGAACTTATTGACTGAGAGCTTTAGGTCTTTTAAGCGACAAAAGAATCCATTAAGGTTCCATTGTAACAGTGCCATGATGAAGGTTTTAAGATGTAGGATTAAACTCCCGAGATAACTCCATCTCCTCAATAGGAGATACCTGTAAGTTTAAAGGGAAGTCTGACCCTCCCCCCAAAACTGGTGTAGTCTCTATTACACGTTTTTTGGAGGGGTCAGAGGAAGTTTCTTCTCTGACGAGCGTTTCTTCCCATCTTCTCTCTCCGAAGTGTTTGGAGGAGTTCCTGGTTGTATGATGGAATTCGTAGTCCGACTAACGTTAGCAGACGGTTCTGTGGGGGTGGAAGTTCCACAGGAAAAATCTGCAATACGTAAATCTGCCATAGTATCAACTTGTCATAACAAAAGGACGACTCTTAACTACAGATGCGTAATTTCAGACATCATTCCGTTCTACCTGCCTACGTGCTTCTGGAAAAGACCAACCCCCAAGGACACGAACCTCTTGGATTTTCTTTTCCTTCCACCAGATAGGACAGTCTCTTGAAAGGGCAGAATGGGCTCCCTTACAATTACAACACCGGAACACGTTTGATCAATCTTCCATCTCATGTCCGGGCAGGCCGCACTTGCAACAAACTGCATTAAAATGACAGTTTGTTCTCGTGTTGCCATACTTCTGACATTGGAAGCATCGCAACGGGTTGGGGATAAAGGGTCTCACGTGACAGTAGATATAGCCGATATAGATGGTATCAGGCAAAACTGTTCCCTCAAAGGTAACAATGAAGGAATGAGTAGGATGAGGAATACCATTCTCCTTGGAGCGATCCGGCGAATGTCAACAACAGGTTGATCATCCAATTCGGCAATGATTTCCTCGTCCCCCATTCCTTCCAGGTCCTGGCACGTGAAAACACCTTTCTTGTAATTCAAGGTTGCGTGGGGAGAAACCGAAACGGCTTTCCCAGCAAACTTTTTTAAGGATAAAAGGGTAATAGCTTGTTTATCCTTAACAATCTCGATCAATAGATGGCCATTGAAAAGTCTCTTAACATGTTTAATATCCCCAACGAGGCGTTTAAACGACTCCCCACTTGCCAATTTCATCTCCAAAAACTTCGGATTCTTTGGCGGTCTACGGCTCGATTTCTCTTCACGATCGTTCTTTGATTTTGGATTTACTTGCTTATTTTTACCCATATTAAGTATGAGAAATTTTCATCTCCCTCGCTTCCCACCCACCACCGAGCCCAACAAGGGGATGCACATTGGCACCAGGGATACGAGGAGGATATAGGCAGCGCCTAACCCTATGGCCGAAGCTTCAAGGAGCGACGACCAGCCGATTGATCTGGACGGGCTCATCCAGACCACCCATCCTTCTGAGAAGCAGGGGCCAAAGTGTTGTGTTGTTCCGGAAAGCCTTCCCTCAACAACCAGGATCCCCCTTTCCCCAGCAGTAGGGTCGCTGCGCACGGCAAACACGCAGGTGGACGTACTGGTCGTAATGGAGGCCATGTCAAAAACATGCCTGCATTGCGAGCACCGGTCCCTTTGGGAGGGTCCACAACCGAGCGGACACTTTTAGTCTGGCCTCTCTGCTAAGGCCTGTCTGGCATGGGTGACCCAATCCAGCATAGCCCTTAGCGTCACTGAGGCACTCAAGCCCCTCCACCACGTCAAGGTAGTGCCCATGGAGGGGCGTCGAGTATGGAATGTGTGTTTCCCCCTCGGGCGTTCGTTTGGAGTTCTAGTATGCCCTAAGCAGTCAGTAGTCATTATTTGCAGCTCCTCTGTACTTTTATTGTTTTTCTTTCATTGAGACTTAGTGTGAACTTGGCTGCTTGCTTTACCTAATAATTGTGGATTCAACTTGGCACCTTTGAAGAAAAGAATCATTTCTGAAAAAATGGCGACGTTCGTTCGACTGTTTCCAATCCCTGCAAGAAAGTTTTTTTTGACTCTGAATGTTCGTGTATTGACGTTTCACTCCAGTTTTTTGTTTTTCTTTTATTTCTTGTAATGAATTTTTTCAATTGTAATTAATTGTTAATTTATATACTTATATATTATTTTTGCTTTAGAACTGTTGAAAATACCTCTCAACATGTTCTTCGTCTCCCGGTATGACTGATCCTTATCCTTCTGTTGGTCTTCGTCCTTGATGCTTGGTTTTGTTTCTGTGTTTTTACTTGTTTTTGTGATGTTTTGTTCGTCCAGGTGAGTTGCGTACAACAATTTTATTTCTCCCTTTGCTGAACTTTATTTTTTAAGTACTTTTCCATTATTTTTTTTGCCTTTTTTTTGTTATAACTTCAGTTTTTATTTTCATTTTAAGAAAAAATTTTCCTGTGTATTTGAGGGTTCAGCTCCTTTTTATTTCTTCAGTCTTCCTTGGAGAATCAAGTGTGTGTCTTGTACTGGATATTAGCCTCTTCTCTGAGCGTTCAACCGATCTCCTTCCAGATTCCTTTTGCTCAAGTTTGCTGATATCTGTCTTAACCATGTTTACCCCAAGAACTTAGGCTTGCCGATTTATTTTTTCTCCTCTCATTTTTTTTTCGTTTTCAATTAAATGTGTGATCTTCTTTTCTTTTAGAACTTTACTTTGTCATTGTTTAAACAGTTGTCTGTGCGTCAATAGTGACCCGTAATGTACCATCGCGGCTCTTCATTGACCAAACAGTTCAGGATGTCTTCTTTCATTAAGGCATTACCTTTGATGTCAAGACCGGAAGTCGCCTTCTCCCGTCCGCTCACTGCGTTGGCGGTTTCCCAATATTATTCAGGCGTCGGTTTAATGATTGTATTTGTTAATTTTTGATTTTATAAAAAAAGAAAAGAGATAAAGAAAAAACCCTGTAATAAAACAATTTGTGTAATTGGATTACTCTATGACATGACTTATTAATAATTTTAGGAGCTTTGGGGTAACTAAGGTAATCTACATTAACAATTGTTATTGGGATTATAAAAGTAACTTCCTTTTATTCTACTTCGTCAACTTAGTGAATTTCCCTTTTATTAGTCTTCTATTAAGGATTTAAAGTAGAGTATTTACCGTTACCTATTTAATCCTAAATCAAATTTTGCATCAAAATTCAATTTCAAGTAATACTTATTGATAAATATTTTGGATCCTATTTCGGCGGAAATCAGGCTGTACGTGTCGGAACGACAGGTTGCTCTTTCCTGCACATAACAATACACCCTTTCAATTATTAGGAGCTTTAGCATAAAAGCTACTTATAAGAATGCGCCCTTGGTCTGTACGTTTATCCGGCCGTCCGCCGTTTGCATGATAACTTGAAAACGGATTAACTTTTTTAAATACTGTTTTCAGAAATATGACCATCAAAGTCTTAGCTCAGCCGTATCAACTATTCAGAGTTTTTCGTGGATCCCTTCAAGTCGAATTCACGTGCTAAAACAGTGAGTGTAAAGAATTCAGAGATACTGGCATGTCATATAACAATCGATTTGTCAAGAAGGAATATATTGTTACTTTCTGTTCATCTTTTAAGCATTATTGACATCGGCGCGCGCACGTGAAATCGCTTTGTCGACGCACGATTGCTCAAGTGCTCATAATCTATAAGCTTATTATTAAGTAGCGGAAAAATGGAGCTACTTATTGGTTTTATTTTACACACGATTTGAATCACCCTTCATCATTTCTACATTTTTTGAGGTAGACGGTTGAAATTCGGAATGTAGCTTACTGTGGGCATGTGCACCTTCACTATTTAGTTTGGTTTTGATTAGCCCACTATGGTCGGAGTCTTGGGGGTGAAAATTAGAGGGGACCAAAGATTTTTTTTCCCGATCTATCCAAGCTTTCTCGACTCGACAGCGGAATGCATCGAAAAGATGGGGACTACATTGAAAAATAGTGTACTAAATCTGTCTGTAATAAAGGAGCTGTAAAAAAAAATTTTCGGTTTTCATTTGACTGACCCTCGTAAGTAGAATAAGAATGGAGCTACTTATTGGTTTTATAATGTCAGTCCGTCCCCTTCATAATTTCTACATTTTTTTGAGGTAGAAGGTTGAAATTCGGAATGTAGTTTACTATGGGCATGTCCATCTGCACTATTTAGTTTGGTTTTGATTTGTATACGGGGGTCGGATTACGGGGGTGGGATTCAGAGAGGAGAACATATCTATGTGCTATTTAGGTACGTAAAGGCGTAAAATCCAGGATCCAGATTCCTCTAGGCAAGATCTACATTACTATGAAGTTTAGGCCCAATTGTTCCAGTGGAATCGGATTTCCGGGGGTGGCAGTCACTTGGTTCTTAGAACTATGGCAACATGTGGCATGTGATATATCATACGTTCGGAAATGATGAGAAAGGAAAGAAGATACGAGGTTTTACATTTTTTACATATTACGTTCGAGAAAATCAATTTATTGATTAAAAAAACTTGGGGAGAGGTAAAAAGTGCAGATGAAGGGGTAAAAATAGATGACTTGCCTTATCCTACTCGGGAGACGGGGGGGGGGATCAATTTATTTTTAATAAACGTATAAATGTATTTCTGCTGCACTGCTAAAGCTCCTCCTTGGAATGTTTACAAGATTTTATTTAGCTAAACATATTTTCTTTTGAGGATTTCACTTACTGAGATATTGATTTTAAGAAACTATTTTCCTTTGAAAATATGTTTAAGTTTTGGAGATTGTAATTTTCTTCTAATTTGGCAATTTAGTGTTCCTTTAATGTGGCTAACATTGTCAATTTGATTTTTGATTGTTGAAGAAAATTTTCAGCTGTTCCTTTATTTACATACATATGCTGCTAAGAAGTGACTTCCTACTGTCATCATGTGCTAGCCGTGTGCCTTCAGATTGTTGCTTCAAGTGTATAAATTCAGCTACTTAGAAAATTTTCATCAATACTCCACTCCTCTGCCACTCTCGACAGTTCTTCCAATCAAAGAGTGTAGTGGTAGTGTGTGCTAGCGCCCCCCCCCCCCCCGATGTCTCCTGGGGGAGGTCTTTCTTTCTATCATCTTTATAAAACTTTATTGTCATCATGGAACATGGTCGATATTATTGCCGATGGGCCCTTTTCCGTCGGCATGTTCATGAAGGAGTTACACTCCAAAACGAGTATTCCTCCTGTCCTTCTGTCGGGTCATCCCGCTGTTTCTGTCCTGAAGCTTTCTCCGACTGAGTCGAGGATGCTCTGCAGGCAACAGAATGTAGCAGACCGTATAGTGGCTGCGGACCTTATCAAGGTTGGGCAAACCACCGTCCACCTGAGTTATGCTGAACCCGGATATGTTCCAGTTCTCATCCGGGATGCATCGCCACTGATGGCTGAAAAGTATCTCCGAGATTACATGTCCACTACGGGGTGGTGGGAAGAATTTCGTACCCCCTGCACCCTGATTCTCCTCTTCATAGAGACATTCCTGAGTTCGTTGTCATGCGCGGAGGCCGCGTCTCCGTGTCTTACAAGGGACAGAGGCAGTGCTGCTGGTACTGCAAAAAGACTTCCCATGATAGGAAAGACTGTCCTCTCCTTCGGAAATGTGAGGTCTGCCACCAGACCGTGCACAAATTCCACCAGTGCCAGGAGAGGTCAGATGCTCTATCAGCAGCCCCAATGCCACTGCCTCGAGGAATGTCGTCCCAGCAACCAGCAAAGATGAGTTCTCCGGCCAAGTCACCAGAGCCAAGCAGAGCAACCACGCCTCTTCCTTTCCCGAGGAAATCGAAGACGGTCCCACCATCATCGCCTCTTCCTTCACCAAGGAAATCGAAGACGGCCCCACCATGGTCACTTCTTCCTACGACTCCTGGAAGGGAAATGCCATCTCCCTCTCCTCGGCCTCGTGTGGTTCGTGAGACTGTTTCTTCTCCTCCTTCTTCGCCATGTTTCCCCGATGTTAGAGGACAGTCCCTGTACTGAAGTCATCGTAGACGATTCGTTGTGCTCCGGGTCGGTGTTTGCTGTGGAGGAGTTTCCATCTCTTCCTCCACCCGCGCTTTCATCGGCATCGCAGCCTCTGGTAAAATTTCTTCCTCTGCTGGGACTTCAAAGCCATCAGCGTCTGCTCAGCGGGATCTTCTTGCGACGCCTAAGAGCCCTCGCAAGAAAAAGGCCCGACGTCATCGTAGCAAGAGGGACGGGGTTCCTGTGTCCTCTTCTTCCGAAATAGACAGCTGCATCAACCATCATCATCGCAGCCCCTCTTCCTCTTCGGAACCTGCTCGTTCCCCTAGATGGAAGACATCTGAGCGTCCTCCCTCGTCGGTGAGGCTCAAGTCTCCTTCAGATACAGGTCAGCCTCCGCCAGCTTAATTTCGCAGTGAAGGTCTTTTCCCTAAACGTTTGTTCCCTTGGCTCGTCCTTCAAGCAATCGGTTTTGTCATCATTTATTGCCCTGTACAAGCCAGATGTTCTTCTTTTTCAGGATGTGAAGCTTGCTGCTTCTCAACAGCTTGCTAACCTCCCTGGCCTTTGCAGCCAATATCCATCTGCACAGTTCTTCATCAACTCATCTTTGCCATATGGGCAGGGGGTTGCCTCCATCATTTTCAACCCCTCCATCGTGGCGTCGAACTGTCTTTGACTGCGAGTGCAGGGGGATTTCTTTAGACCTCCTTCTATCTGGTCTCAAATTCCGATTGCTTAATGTGTACGCCCCGTGTTTATCAGCAGAGAAACGGACATTCTTCGAAGGTTTAGACTTTTACCTGTGCTCGTCATTGCCTGTAGTGGTTGCTGGGAAATACAATTGCCATCCGGATGAGAACGACATCTTTTCATCCGGATGTGTCCACCAGTTGTACCAGCGGAATGCACTTTTCGATCTTTGGGCGTATTCTTCCCATTCCAGCCGGTGTGGGTCCACCTTTTACGAAGGGCCGTCTGTGTCTTCGAGGCTGGACCTTTTTCGTTTTCTGACCACAGTGCCATCAAGTGGTCTTAGAACCCTCCATTCCAAGACTCCTCTGCAGGCCCTACTTCGAACAATTGGTATCTGAACGTTTCTCTGCTGACATCGATAAATACAAAGGAATGTTCGTTCGGTTTGTGGAAATACATCTTCACAACCTGCCTCCGTCGCTAGCTTCATGACTTTCTCTTAAATCCAAGATCCGTCGTTTTTTCAAAAAGATTGGGTTGGACGCCGCTAGACGCAATCGGCGCCACCTCCTCATGCTGCAAGAAATCCTGCGCCTCCTCTGCTGTTCCATCCCGAAGGGGGAGTATGCTGATGACATCCGCCAGGTGAAGAGTGAGATCAACGCTCTAATGATCCGCAGGGCCGCCGGCGCAGCTCTCAGGGCCAAACTGTCCTGGGCGTCCGACATAAGTCGTCAGCTGCGTTCGCAGAGGAGAGGCGTCGTGCCAATAAGAAGTGTCATCGTTTGGTGGTGGAAAATGGGACAGTGGAAACTGACTCTGACATCTTGTCTGCCTTCCACTATCATTTTTCATCATTTTTTTTGGCAACCCAGTTTTTCCATCCGACACCACGATGAAATGGATCGAGGCACTTAGACCTTTCACTGCTGACGCTGATTTGTCAATTACCCGTCACTTTTCCGAAGATGAAGTTAAGAAGTTTCTGTCGATGGATGGCCGTCATCAGTCCAGCCCTGGATTAGACGGCATTCCGTACTTGTTCTTTAATGATACTTGGAAACTTCTTGGGCCTTTCCTGGTGCAAGTGTTTAATTCGGTCCTCGAGGACCGTTCCTCCATCACGTCGGAATTTACCGCGGGAAGAATCATCTTGCTCGCCAAGGTACCGGATCCTGAACTTGTCACCCAGTGGAGGCCTATTACTCTACTTAACACAGATTATAAGGTCTTTACTGGTGTACTCCAACAACGGCTCAAATGTTTCGCCGACGAGTTTTTCGATCCAGGGCAATCCTGCTCCATTGCATCTCGCAGGATGTCCGACAACCTGATTACCATCAAATGTGTTATGGAGGAAGCACGTGTGCGTCGTCAAGACTTTCGCCGTGCTAAGTCATCTTCGGAAATTTGCTACGATTATCTCCGCACTGTATGGCGATTAATGGCGATTAATGGCTCCAACTCGCCTTTCTTCTAACTGTCCAAAGGCGTTAGGCATGGGTGTCCAATCTCTCCCCTCTGATACATATTCTATTTGGAGCCACTATTGCAACATCTTAATCGCCACCCAGATGTCTGAGGGTATGATTTGCCAGCTGCTTCCATCAACATCCGTACGCTGGCATATGCTGATGATGTAGTGCTATTTGCATCTGATGCGTATTCCCTGGGCATCCGTAAAGAATCCTTCGATCTCTTTAGTATTTCGACGGGAAGTTCCCTCAATCTCGTCAAGTCTAAAGGCATCGCTATTGGGAAATGGACGTTAGACTATCTTCGATCCTTCCCAAGAACGTGGTGTGAGCAAATTACAGTGCTGGGATATGTGTTTTCCTTTTCACCTAATACGGACTCTCGTCACTGGCAGCTGGTAATTGCCAAATGCATCGCCCGCCTTGGCAATCACTCTCGTTTTATCACCTCGATGTGTGTCAAGGCGAGGTTTGTCCAGACGCACGTTCTACCGATCTTCACATCAAGTGCCTGTTTGCCTTGCCATCTCCGTCTCATTTAAAGAAGGTGCGTAGTGCGATAGTTGACTGTGTGTGGGGTTATTCAGCAGCCCGTCAGCCCATCCGTTCGGAGCTGCTGTTTATCCCCTTGGATGGGGGGGGGGGGGGGTTTGACTTTCCACACATAAGGCGATACCTCATCGCGGCCAGAATGGCCGCCGTGATTCGTGCCTTCCTCCTTCCTCCCGCTAAACGGGCCAACTTCTTCTTTCTGCATCTGCGCTTCTTCTTGAAAGTGAACAGGCTACCTTTTCCGTCCATATTGCCAGTGACGATCATTTCACGTTCGCCGGAATTTTATCATCTAGTCTGGCGAGACTTATCATCTTTCCTGTCTGGCCTTCGACAGTTCGACCTGCAAGCCTGGGAAAATCTTCGTTTATCTTGGTTCATCCAGCAGTATGACCAGCGTGCGACTTCTGACATCGTACAGTGGCACCCTGAGTATCCATGGTCAGCCAACTTGAAGTCCGTCAAGTCTCTCGCCTTCGAGAAAGCCGTCTTCAATTTTCAATGGTGCTTGCTGTACCATGGGTTCTACTCTCTCCAATGTCTACATCGCTGGGGAGTGGCCAGATCTGTTGGTTGCCACTTTTGCGGGTTGCTTGAGACAGTTTCTCATGTTTTCTATGAGTGCTCGTTTGCACGGTCCATTTGGGATTGCCTCTCTAGTCACTATCTTCTGACTGACTTTACCTACCAGTCAGTGCGATTTCTGATGGACTGCTCCACCGGTGCTTCGTTTAAGCTGGACCTAGCCACTTCCATCGCCTTTATGAACAGAGAGCTCTGGCTGGCCCGTCAGCAGCGATCTGCTGGAGACCATCTGCCAGCCTCAGCCATCTGGAGTAGAGGCGCCATTCATCTCAGGTCCTTCCTTCATTTTGAATGGCATCCGCTTGGCCCAGCTACGTTCCGGAGACGTTATTCATCATCTCAGCGTCTCTGCAAGGTCATTGTAGGGGACAACATCTCTTACCTTTTCACCTTTCCCCTCGACATCGATGACCCACCGGTGGGCGGACGGGCCTCTTTTTGAGGCGTTTAATTAGGTGGTGCAGCCCTTGAGGGCTGCCTGTATTCCTACAGCATGTGCGCCTGGGCACCCTGCCTGTTTTATGATCTAAGGGTGCTCTTCTGGAGCCATAACAACGGCTCCAGTTTCAACAGCTTCTGTTTCAAGCAGCCATGGGGAAATACCAACAACCTTGGCCACTTCAGTCTTCATTCTTCTTCAACTTTGTGTGTTTCAGCTAAGATAATAGTTGCCACCTGATCTTCATATTTTCTTTTATCACAGGATATGTAAGATTTTCATTTGCTATTATTACTGCTGTCGAGATGGACTTTTTTTTTAATAACTATGATTCAGGTTCTTTTGGTTTTGCCAAATCATCTCTTCTCCGGAAGTAATCAACAGTTCTGACTTCTTTGCAATGTTATGTCGTAATTCCAAACCGTAGTGCCAATTAGGGCTGAAATTATGTTTCATTTGGACACTTTTAACCTTTCAAAATTATTCCTTTAGTTTTTTTTCATGTAAATTATTTCTATTCTTCCTTTCGGTTTAATGTAATTTGAAATTTCTTTTCTCAATTTTAGAGGGGTCTTTATTTCTTTTGTCAATCTGCCCCTTAATTGCTTTTATTATGTAGTGGTAGGGAGAGTAGTCCAACATTCTATATTAATTTTTTTGTTTGCTTGATTCAACTCATTTTATCTCAAGCAACTTTATACATTGGTTCAAGCCAAGTTTTTGTGAATGCTCTATGAACCTTGCCTATTTTACTTTAGACTATGCTTATGAGATTTGTTCTTCTTTTACAGTCACATTATTCTTATTATGACTAGTTCAAGTTCTAGTTTATTATCTTTAGCTTTAAATGTGTTGGCCACACAGATGCTTTGTTTTTCCATTTTTCTAACCAGGTTGTTATAAAAAATAAGGTTTAGTTTATGATCATTATTATGATCTTTGACAGTCTTAAATAATTTACCATTTCCTTATCTTTATAATACTGTAACTGCATTTTCTCAGGATATTCACAATGGGTTGCCTTTAAAATTTTTCATTAGATTTTAATATAATTTTCAGAATTACTATTCTGATATCTTATTTAATTTGGGATTTATTTAATTACTTCTTTTTGAAGAAAACTGGATATTTAATTCCTTTTTTATAATATGTCTTTCTTTAAGTCTTCCTTTTCCTTTTACAAATGAGAATTAAAACTTGATATCAAAATTTTACATATCTCAGTTGTCTTATTTTCTTATCTGCAAACAACGTTTAGTGCATACAATTTTTTTTTCTTTGGTGCTATTTAAAAGTAATCTCTTTTAATTCTGCTTAACTTTCTTTTTCAAATTAAAAAATTACACAACGCAATGTAAGTTTTAAATGATGTTTAAAACCTAAAAACCACTATATTGAATTTTAAGCCAATCTTTGATATTTCTTTAACTCTAACGTAATTCACAAATGTTGTGAACGTTTTTAGTCAGTTTTAACCTTTCTAGTTAATTTTTGGAGTTAATCTTTATTTCCAAAAACAGCTTTGATTTTAAAAATAACATTTTAAAGGTTTAAAATAAAACTTAACTTAAAAAACGTAATTTAAACGTTACAAAATGCACTGTGTCATTGGCAGACACATTCTCTCTACTGTTTCTGGTGATTGGCAGACATTCTGTGTAATATGCATACTTCGCTTATAATAGCCACAATATAAACTCCGTATGAGATCAGATTTCTAGAAATAAAGTGGTATACGAAATATAGAAAGCCTCCTTGACGTCAACTTTGAAGACATTGCGAACGCCTCCTTCCCGGAATATTGTAAGATGTGACCTCCCCCCACCATCTTCAATCTTATTATTTTTTCATAATGTGGAAGACCTCTTGGATTAGTCAGGCTTCTTGCCTAGTTCGGTGTATTTCATTTAGAATTTATTTTGGAAGTGTAAGCCTCGTGATAGCACTGCTTCTGTCCCATCTGAACAAATGTACACTTCACTGTAAGATTGTGAGATTACTGGGTTTACTAGATTTTCGGGTGTGTAGCATTATTAAGTGATATACTCCTAGCTCAGGCAATCGTCAGTCAAATGTCCGTAAGGAGATAATTTTATTCTTTCATACTATGGATGGCCTTTGTGGGTACATCAGGCTTCCTTCGGCATACGTTTAGAAAGGGTGATATTATGGAAGCTATGCTTCAAATTCCACTCCAATACACTACACTGTTGGATTGTCAGGCGTCATCCGGAATTTAGTACACATCATCCTTCTGTGAAGACACCCAGCTTTCGCAGCAACACATATATTTTCTCTAAAATATAGCATTTAGTTAGCTTAATTTACTCTGTGAGGCAGATCAAAAAGCACGAATGACAGGAGACTTGTAGGAACAGTTGTTGAAAAAATCCATCAACAAATCCGAATGCAGATGCGGAATGTTCTTTTGTTTTCTGATAACTGATAATTTTATATTGTTAAATTAAACGGTAGACACTGTTTAAATCAATTTCTGTTTAGCAATGTACTTTTTTTTAAACGAAAACCTCCACTAAGGATAACTGGATATTTTCTTCTGGTCCCGAGGCTATCCACTTATCGAGGTTCGACTGTATAATTATTCAAACAGGAATTTTTGAAGATTCTGATGACGACTGGTGGGATGATGAAGAAGACGAGGTTCGCACATCGAGTGTTGAAAATCCGTTTGAATCCATTCAAGAAAATTAAAAACTGTTTTATTAATTTTCCGTTATGTTAAATGCATTTTATTTTAAAATTACATTAAATTTATTATTTCTAAGGAAATATTAAATCTGTTATTTCTAAGATTATGTTAAATTTATGTTATTTTTAAATGAAAGTTTCTTATATTATAAATTTTCACACTGAATTTACGGTTTTACGAGGGGAGTTCAAATTTGGCCTTATTTTTTGTAATTTCATTGTTGTAAAAATCTAAACTTTCATTGTTGGGATGGCAACTACCATCTGTCATGCAAATGCAGCATCACTCTTCTGGTTGCCATGACAACCGATTGTTTGTTTAAACAAAATGGCGGACAGGGATGTGTCGACCAAAGTGGAACAACGAATGATCATCAAGTTTCTCCACAACGAATGTGTGAAAGCATCTGAAATTCATCAGAGACTCCAAAGACACTTCACCGAGTCATGTTTGTCTCGATCATCCGTCTTTGCTTGGTGCCAACTGTTTCAAGGAGGGCGAGAATCCACCGGCAATGAACCTCATAAGGCAAGGCCAGCAACTATTATCAATGATGGCATCATCACATGAACAAATGAGCTGATAAGGGAAGACAGGCAGATTCATGTCCGAGAATTAGCTTCAATACTGAGCATCGGCACTCGCAGTGTGGAGACCATCATCCATGATAAACTGAAATTCAACAAGATTTAGCCAGATGGGTCCCTAAGCAACTTTTCGAGGATCACAAAACCACCCGGGAGGAAATGTGTTCCATGCTGCTGCAACGATATGACAGGGAAGGTGACAGCTCCCTAAGGCGTGTTGTGACCACCGACGAGACATGGATTCATCACCATACTCCTGAAAGCAAGCGTGTGATCATGGAGTGGCGACACACTGACTCACCACGACCAAAGAAATTCAAGATAACACCATCGGAATAAACACTAAGCGACTATATTCTGAAAACATTAAGGGTATAATTCATGTTGATTTTCTGGAAGAACATCTAACCAAAAATGCACCCTACTACTGTGACATTTTGAGGACATGACTGAAGCCGGCACTAAGAAAAAACGATCAGGACTCCTCACCAGTGGTGTTTGTTTTCTGCAAGACAATGCCAGACCACTCCCAGCCAAACTGACTATGGACACACAGACGGAACTCAAATGGGACATGTTACAACAACCTCCATATAGCCCGGATCTCTCCCCTTGCGACTATCGTCTTTTTGGGCCATTGAAAGAGTTCTTGGGAGGGCAGAGGTTCGTCTCCAATGAGAAAGTGAAGAAGGCTGTTCTGATGTGGTTTAGATATCAGAATGAAGGTTTCTGCAGAACCGGTATCCAGATCCTCCCAGAACGCTGGAAAAATATGTACAGAAGCAAGGAGAGTTCTTTGAGAAATACCGTATATCTTCCAATAGTAGCCCCCGGCTTTTATTTAGCTATCTCTGTCAAATTTTATAGCTTCCACGACATCATAAACGCCACATCATATGGCCGCTTTTATTTAAACATAATATGGTAGTGCGCATTACAATCCTATGAACAGGATGCCTTGAGAACTAAGGGCTGAACAGCAGAGTGCATATGATATCGAAACTTAAAGCTGTATTCTGGGAATCCCCTCAACCCCGAAAGCGGCTCACGTGAACTGCCGCGTGGAAGAGAATCCCCGGCGTGTATTTAGAGACCAGCGTGTATTTAGAGACCAGCGTTTATTTAGCAATCTTAGTTTTGAAACCCGGTGTTTATTAGAGACCGGCGACAATTGGAGACTAGGCGTCTATTAGAAGATATACGGTAACTGGTGTGTGCGGTTTTTTTTGTAGTTCCTGATTTTATAAAAAATAAAGTCCAGGTCAAATTTGAACGCCTTTCGTATTTTAAATTTGTTTGTTAAGATTAAAATACGACCAGTTCAAACAATTATTTATAACTGTGTGATTAATTTAATAAGTCTATTTTTATTTAATGATTATAGACCATAAAATCCAAAGATGAACCAAAAACAGTTGAATCCAAAGTTGAAGTATACCTATAAGCATATGAACGGATATATATAGAGAGAGAAGGACGAGACACAAAAACCCTGGAATACAACAAATAGTAGTTATTAATTAAAAATAAAAAAATCAATAAATAATAATTAAAAAATAATTAATAAATAATAAATAAAATAAAAATAAAAAGCTGACGTTTCGGATAGAGAATAAATATCCTTTATCAAAGCAAAAAGGATAATTCTCTAAAAGCAAATACACTACATGATCAAAGGAGTTGGGACACCCCTGTGAACACCTGGGCTGGACTGGGCCCGCTCATCAATGTGGACGGAAACCTCAATGCTGATGGCTACAGGATGGCTGTGGGAACACTTCGGTGAGAGGGCCGTTCCTCTTCCAGCGCGACAATGCGCCTTGCCACAAAGCAAGATCCATATCTGACTCGTTTGACGAGATGCGGGTTGAAGAACTGGATTGGCCCGCCCAGAGCCCTGATCTCAATCCCATCGAATATCTTTGGGACGAATTGGAACGACGTGTGAGATCCAGGATGGTTCGCCCTACATCTGTCCAGGAACTGACCACGACACACTTCGAGGAATGGAGGTCAATAACTGTAGACACATACCGTAAACTTGAGGACAGTATGCCATGTAGGGTGGAGGCAGTGATAGCAGCTCGGGGTGGTCCTACACACTACTGATTGAAGCTTTTTGCGGCTTTACAGGTGCCCCAACTCCTTTGATCATGTAGTGTATATTAGATAATTATCATGAAGTTATGAAAGGACAATCGAACAGTGAAGTGTACATTTGTTCAGGTGGAACGTAAGCAGTGCTTACACGATTCTCACCCTTCCGGAATAAATTCCACATGAAATACACTGAAATAGGCAAAAAGCCGGACTGACCCAAAGAGCCTTCCACATTATGAAAAAACAAAGAATAAAATTGACGATTGTCAAAGACTGGGAGAGGGGGAGAGGGAGGGTTGTATTACATCTTCTAATAATCCGGGAAGGAAACGTTGCCAATGTCTTCGAAGTTGACATCAAGAATATGCCTCGGTTTTCTATATTTTGTATGCGGCTTCATTTCCATCCGGTTTTTCAGTATTCCAGCTACCAGGTCATTGTCATGGCTCTTCATCGTCTGCACCATGTTCATCAGGAGATCTTGGACATTTCAATATGAGTCATGTTCAGATCCGAGTGGATATAATGATTTTTAAGGACCTTCTTCCAAGCTGCGCAATAGTCCTCAGGATAACATTCTGGAACGACTGGAGTTCACTCCATCTGCTTCTACATATAGTCGCCCACGCAGGCATACCACAGAAGAGGATGTTCCGAATCACTGTCGTGTACAGTAGTAATTTATTGTCGATGCTGAGGGCGCTGCTTCTAACCAGGAGAGGTATGAGACTGTACTTCGCCCTCTTTGCTTTGTTCAGAGCAAAAGTTACGTGAAGATTCCAGAAGATTCTTGAGTCGATGATAACGCCAAGATACTTGTAGTTGTCAACCCATTCGAGTTTCGTATTGAATAGAACCAGGGAATCCGGGGGATAATTAAGTTTTTTGTTGAAATACACGGCTTTGCATTTTCCGACGTTAAGATTCAGTTTCCAGCAATTAAACCACTCAAGGCGTCCTGCAGCCGAGTGATAACGTGAGATGGCTGGTGCGCCCATGCCATGATGGCAGTATCATCAGCATAGAAATATAAATTACACTTCTCGGGTTTTGGGAAATCATGCCTGTGGGACATCGGTCTTTACCTTGCGGGGCGTGGAGAAGTTTTCGCCAACTTTGGCTTGATAGAACCTGTCGCTGAGAAAGGATCTCACCATTATAATTAAATCAGAAGGGAACCCGTCTCTAATCATCTTATAGATTAGCCTCTCGTGCCACACATGATTGAAAGCTTTGTTGCATCAAGAAAAGCCACGCCACAGTACCTGCAAAGGTTTAACGGGGTGCTCAGATCTTCAACGAGCCTCCATATCTGCATCTGACACGAGTGGGCGGCTCGAAAGGCAAACTATTCTTCCCGCATTAAACCATTGGTGAGAATCGTTTTCTCCAAGACCTTAGATATCGACGGGAGTAGGCTGATAGGTCGGTAACTCGCGGGAATTGCAGGATTTTGCCCCTGCTTGGGGATACTTAACAGAATAGACTGCTTCCAAGCAGTCGGGAAATAGAAAAGCAGTCGCTTATGGTATTCGAGATGTCGCTAATGATGTTCTTTAGGAGATTCTTTAAGGCGTTATGATTTACCTTGTCTCTTCCTTTTTTTCAGATTTCTTATGATGATAGTGATTTCTCTGGCCTCGATGATGATCTTAGTTGTAGGCTGTGGGACTTCACAAAATTTCGCAAGACCATCTTCCACAGTCTGGGACATAATCTGACTCTCGGGATTATTGTTATCAAGGTAACAAACTGCATCTCTAGAGAATCTGCAATTATTTGAGGTTTGTCCTGATTAGTTTGGACGTAATTACCTTGAGGGGTGCGAACTGCAGGAAGCGTATCATTCTTCTTCTTCTCAGGTGGTCGAGAGGGCTAGGACGTAGGCTTTCTAATTCTCGAGTCTACCTGGTCGTTGGTTCGAATCCCGCCGTGGGCATGGATGCTTGTGTTTGTCCCGGGCTGCGTACAGATATAACTTGTGTAAAAGGCGCAAAATGACCTTAGTAGTCGACGCCAAAAATTCTAATAAACCAACCAACCTTCTTCTTCTTCTGAAGAGCTCTAACCATGTTCCAAATGGAATTGTCGCGAGCCGATAAGCTGTGGAACTTGTCACTCCATCTAGCGTCGCGAAGCTCTTTTACTTCTTCTTGAATTCTACGTACTAACCTGTTGTATTTGGTTTTTAGCCAAGGCAAACGATAGCGTTGCCAAAGCCTACGGGTCTTGTTTCTCTCTGCAATCAAACGTTGGATTCCTGGAGTGAGCATAATTCGATGAACGGGCTTGAATTACCAGTGGATACGCACTAGCTTCAGTAGCACTGTTTATTCGCCTGGTGATGTCTTCAACACGTCGATCAATGTCATCCATTCTGTTTGCTCCTTGGAGATGGCGGTCATAGTCTATGAGGATTTCTTTGAATAGCTTCCAGTCTTGCTGATGCTTCACTTCTTCTCTGAAATTGATGTCGATATTGTCGAAGTTCAGTGCCACAGGCTTGTGTTCAGAAGAAAGATCATCCATCGTAAAGATGTTGTATGGCTTGAAGAAACACTTTATTAGTGAAATGCCAAGAACATCACTAGTAGGAAAATGGTCACAGTCGTAAGTGTCCTCCACAGGTCCAGCAGCGAGTATGTCATCTTTACCTTGTATATACCTATAGAGAATCATGCCGTTGTAGTTCTGCGTTCTGGAGTTCCAGCTTGGGTGTTTGGCATTTAGGTCACCAGCCAGGACAACTGGAGTGTCACCACTGAAGAGTTCATCAAGCTCGCTAACGTCACAAGAATGTTTAGGTGAATTGTAGAGCGCCACGAACTTCACTTCACCAAGGGAGACGTCATTAATAATGATGAAGGCCGATTCCATACATGCATAAGACTTGGAGACTAATTCTTGGTGTTGAATTCCCTTCTTAATGATGATCGCAGCGCCCCCAGAAGCACATCATGCAGCGTTTGAAGTCATACGATCCGTACGGTACACACAATAGCCAGGTAGCTTGAAGTCTTGGCTTGGTTTGAGATGCGTTTCACAGAGGATATGTGTTTTGTGATGGAAAAAGAGTTTATGTTTGGTCAATTCCTGTTTTGTTGTGGAAAAAGAGTTTTATTTTATTCTTAAGTTAATCATCGTAAAAAAAATTATTCATTAGTTTTGGTCAAACGAGCATTAACTATAGGAAGAAGCACCGTTCCTTTGTTTAACGAGCAAAGCTTGGAAAATTCGAAGAGAGTTTTATGTAAAGCACTTAACGTTCTAACTGACTTAGAAGCACTATCTTTAACTTAAGATTAAAGATTTGATTTTATATCTCTTAACGGCGACGGGGCAACCAAGCGCAGCTCGCCGCAAGAGATCTCCGCGCAGCTCGCGCTTGCAATGCCGTGATCGTCCGCCGGCTGGCTGGGCGTGGCGCTCGTAGTTGAAGAGACGCTGTCCTCTAACGTCTCAGTCCTCAATCGCTGTCGGCAGATAGTCTAGGTCCTCTTTATTTGGAAGGGGCGCAGATTCACTTTTTAATGTCCCATTCGATGAAGCTGCGTCACTCGGAGTCGATGGCACGTCGCTTAAATCGAGTAGATCACTGGCTTCGTCGTCAGCAAGCGACTAGGCCTGGATCTCGGTCGTCGTTCGTGGCGAATCGTCCGTTCGGCCTCTCAGTGGTCCTAAGCGATCGGCTAGCTGTCCTCTACGAACCTTGCGTCTGGTGGCAATTCGGGCAGTCTCAGTGGCACCAGGTTCCAACGAGGAATATGATGAGGTCCACGGCTGACGAGAGGAGGTCCAACGTCTCGATCGTTTTCTCACACTCGGCGGGGCACTAGAGCATGAATTGCAGAAAATTCTATTAGTAAAACTTCGAGTTCCCGCACTTGCTTGGGGAACGGGGCGGGCGTGATACCCTATATGCTCCTCGTTTGTTGTCCTTCCTCTCCTAGTCGAAGGCACTCCATTCACTCTCAAGCTAGCTATTGCGATGTCGCTCGCTCGGGCACCGGGTCGATGGGAGACTTTTCGCTTATTTCCATCGCCTTCGCTCTTGGAAAATTTCCTCCCTCGATGAACTCGAAGAACTCCGTCTCCAAAGGAACTCCATCGGTGGTCCCCTTCTTTCCTCCGCTCGCTATCAGATCGGAACTCTCTCTCCTTCCTTCTTCGACAATCGACAATCGAACAGTGTAGTGTATCGGTATTCGTGTGGAACTTCCATAATCTCACCCTTCATAATCATATTCCAAGGGAAATACACTGAACTAGAAAAGAAGCCTGATGTACCCACAATGGTCATCCAAAGTATGAAAGAAAATTGCCTCCTCTTGGTGGAGGAAAATTTGATTGACGACTGTCTAGACTAGAAGCAGACCACTAGTATTAGATAAAACACGACCTATGAAGTCCAGTAATCTGGAAATATGACATTATCAATGTCTTCAAAATTAATATCAAGTATATGCCTTGGATCACGATATCTCTTTCTATGTATAGGATGATTTAAAATGCCCGAGACTAGCTCGTTGCTATGATTTTCTAAATTGGGCAGCATGGATTCCATGAGCCCTTGAACGTATTTGCCAATATGAGTCATGTTGAAGTCATTATAAATGGAGGAATTGCGAACAATTCTCCGATCTTTTTGCGCAATAGTCCTAAGGGTAACGTTTTGGAACGTTTGCAGTTCTTTCCACCTAGTCTTACATATTGTGGCCCAGATGGGCATACCATACGTTAAGATGGTCCGAACAATGACCTTATAGAGTCGGAGTTTATTATCAATGTTTAGAGCACTATTCCGGCCCAGCAGAGCAATCAAGCTAAACTTGGCTCTCCTGGTCTTATTCAACGCATACGTTGCGTGGGGAGTCCAGGTAAGTTTAGAGTCAATGATGGTTGGTTGGTTGGTTGGTTGGAATTTTAGGGCGTCGGCTGCTATGGCCATTTTGCGCCCGACAGAAAGTTTAAAAACCAGTTTATAAACCCCATAAAAAAAAAGGAATTAGATGAAAAACATTCATAAAAACGTGAATGATAAAGATTAAAAAACAATAAAAAATATGACTATGAGGATTTTAAAATCACTAATAAATTTAGAAACAGACTTTTTTCCCATGGTTCTCCCATAATATGACATATCAATATAGGGCAGTGTAAATCATTAGTGTGTAAAGGGCACTAAATAAAATAAAGTAAAGTAAAACATACGCTTAATGGTCAGATATATACAATGCAAAAACAATAAAAGGATGACTAAATGAATTTAAAAACATGAATAATTTTTAAAAATAGAAACACTTTTTTAAAAATCATAGGGTTGTTCCCCAATAAAAAATCTATTGAATAATTCAGCCCTAATGAGCGTCGTAAATTAGTGTGTAAAGGGCACTGTATGAGAATATGTTTAATAGTCAGCCTTGCTCCACAGGAGCACAATGGAGCTGGGTCCTTTCTTAATAAATAGCCGTGAGTAAGACGACTGTGACCAATCCTAAGCCGAGTAAGAACAACATCTTCTCGCCTGTTTGTTAGACAAGGTATGGACCACGGTGTGATGGCACGCTTTATTTCATACAATTTATTCGCTGGGTTAAGAGGCCAAGATTCCTGCCAAGAAGATAAGAGTCTCTTGTAGATGACCGGGAACAAATGTTCGGGGATTGACAGTAGGTCCGAGATAGGTAAATCTGTAATAGCGTCTTTTGCCGCCTTGTCGACCCGTTCATTTTGCTGGATACCCATATGGCTAGGGATCCAGATAAAATAAATTTTGGTACCTTGGATATCCAGGTAATAAAGATATTCCTGGATTCTTATAACAAAAAGGTTGTCTGTATTGAATGACTCCAAGGATTGCAAGGCGCTCAGGGAATCTGAGAAAATCCAAAAGTTGGAATTTGGATAATTAAAAGAGAACTCTAACGCTCTGGCTATAGCTAACAATTCCGCAGAGAAAATGGAAAATTCGTTTGGCACATGATAGGAAAATACCAAATTATCAATAAGGAACGCACAGCCAACTCCGTCCTCTGATTTGGATCCATCTGTGTATATATGGAAACCATCAGGGAGGGACTCTAAAAAATTCCTAAAAAGTGTCTTAATTTCAGCTGCCATAAAATTAGATTTTTTCCCAGCAAACAAGTGGTAATTTATATCTGGTTGGGGGAGAATCCACTGTGGAACATCTCTGACCTCTCGGCTATGCATGACCGGAAATGAAAGGTTCAGGCTCTCCAAAAGATTTTTGAGCATATTGTTTATGCTTCTAAAGGTAGAAGGGGGAGGAATACTAGGTTTATCATATAAACAGGCAAAAGCTGGGTGCAGACTTTCACCATATATACGAAGAGCATATTTAAGGAGGAGTTTGGCTCTTCTAAACCATAATGGGGGCTCAGAAGCCTCCGCATAAAGGCTCTCTACCGGACTTGTACGGAAAGCTCCTGTGGCAATTCTTATGCCTAGATTATGAATGGGATCTAACAGCTTCAAGGTGCTCTTTGAAGCAGATGCATATACAATACTTCCGTAGTCCAATTTAGATCTAACTAGGGAGCCGTATAAAAATAAGAGCATCTTCCTATCAGCGCCCCATTTGGTAGCGGAAATAGAGCGCAAAACATTCATGGCTTGTAAGCATCTCGCTTTTAAATTACGAAGATGTGGGAGCCATGATAGTTTCCTATCAAAAGTCAGACCCAAGAATTTGTGGGAGTCCACCACTGAGATCAGGGATCCATAAAGAGTTAGTTCCGGGTCTGGATGGAGGCCTCTTAAAAAGCAAAAGTGGACGGCCCTTGTTTTTTGGGGTGAAAATTTGAAGCCTACTCCGTTGCTCCAGGTAACAAGCTTGTTGATGGCCATTTGCAGTTGACGCTCAATAAAAAACATTGAGGACCCTCGACAGTAAATGGCGATATCATCGACGTACAGGGAGTAGTTCACAGTAGATGGAAGTTGTAAACAAGCCTCATTAATAGCAATGAGGAAAAGGGAGGGACTCAGCACACTTCCCTGTGGGACTCCATTATCCTGCGTAAAAGGGTCTGAGAGGGTTGACCCAACGCGAACTCGGAAGGTTCTATTCGCCATGAAATTACACAGGAAAGAGGGAAGATGTCCTGTAAGGCCGTATTTGCGCAAAAGTATTGCTATCCCATGCCTCCAAGTTGTATCGTAGGCTTTTTCCAGATCAAAGAAAACCCCTACGACATGTTGTCTATGTCTCTGTGCAAAATGAACTTCATGCTCCAACCGTACAAGGTGATCAACAGTTGAGCGGGATTTGCGGAAACCGCACTGAAACCTAGACAACAGGTGGTTTTTTTCTAGGTACCACATAAATCGGACAGAGACCATCCTTTCCAAGACTTTGCACAGACAGCTGGTTAATGCAATTGGTCGATAGTTTGAAGGGCAAGAGTGGTCTTTATTTGGTTTTGGGATAGCAATAACAATTGCTTCTCTCCACGCAGTTGGAATCTCTCCTAATGACCAAATGTAGTTGTATAACAAGAGAAGGTGATCATAAGCTTCCCTCGTGAGATGTTTCAGGAAAGCGTATAAGATTCCATCCGGGCCTGGCGCAGAATCTCTGGAGCAACGAAGAGCATAATGCAGTTCCCGTAAAGAAAACGGGAAATTATATTTTTCGAGGTTTCCAGATTTAAAATTTATAGCATGCGATTCTTCGATACGTTTTTGTCTTTGGAAGTAGGCTGAGTAATGTTTTATTTGTGAAACCTCAGCAAATGCCCTTCCGAGGATATTAGCTACGTCTTTCGGGTCAAAGTATGTATGACCATTTTCTATGAGTGAAGGGAGGTTATCCGGGAGTCTTTTCCTATTTATTTTCCTAATCATGTTCCATACTGTTTGAAGAGGAGTGTTTTTATTAATGGAGGAGATATAATCTCTCCAACAGAGTTTCTTATTATTGGAAATGATTCGTTTACAATTGGCCCTTTTTTTCTTATAAGTAATAAGATTCTCAAGAGTGGGTTGTGCGGAAAAAATGCGGAGAGCTCGCTTACGTTCTCGAACCGCTAGGGCACATTCTTCATTCCACCATGGCACTGGGATTTTCGTGGACGAGGATTTACACTTAGGAATGGATTCTTCTGCCGCATGAAGGATGCGGGAAGTGAAATCCTCCACAGCCTCATCTACAGATGGAAAGGGTGTTTTATTCTCAAACTGTAGATGGGATTGGAAGACCTGCCAGTCTGCTTTATCCAATTTCCAACGTGGTAAAGAGTTGGAAAAAGAAGAGGAACTCAGAGAAATACTAATCGGGAAATGATCACTGCCATGTAAATCTGAAAACACGCTCCAGGCTAAGTTAGGTGTAAAAGATGAAGAGGATATAGATAGATCTATGCATCACAGAGAGCCATTGGCTGAGTGGAGGAATGTTGGAGAGCCATTGTTTAACAAATTGACGTTAAAAGCATTCAAAACTTTCTCTATCATATATCCTCTCTCAGAGAGCTTTATAGACCCCCAAATGGGATTATGGCCGTTAAAATCCCCCAGAATAAGAAAGGGGCTTGGGAGTTCACGGAGCAGAGATGACAAAGATGTTTCGTCCGTATATTGATCTGGAGGTAGATACAGTGAACAAACAGTTAGAGGTGAGAGATCTTTGAATAAGACTCTAACTGCTACCGCCTGAAGGTTAGATTTTAAATTAATGGCAGTAAAAGGCAAACATCTTTGAACTAAGATGGCAACACCACCACAGGCTTTATTTCCCGAAGTATAATCCTTCCTAATAAAATTAAATCCTTTTAGGGTAGGAGACTGAGATGGCAAGAGGAACGTTTCTTGCAAAGCCAATAAGGAGAAGGAGAACTTATTGACTAAGAGCTTTAGGTCTTCTAAGCGACAAAAGAATCCATTAAGGTTCCATTGCAATAGTGCCATGATGAAGGTTTTAAGAAGTAGGATTAAACTCCCGAGATAACTCCATCTCCTCGATAGGAGATATCTGTACGTTTAAAGGGAAGTCTGGCCCTCCCCCCAAAACTGGAGAAGTTGGTGTAGTCTCTACAATACGTTTTTTGGAGGGGTCAGAGGAAGGTGACGCCTCTGACGAGCGTTTCTTCCCATCTTCTCTCTCCGAAGTTTTTGGAGGAGTTCCTGGTTGTATGTTGGAATTCGAAGTCCGACTAACGCTAGCAGGTGGTTCTGTGGGGGTGGAAGTTCCACAGGAAAAATCTGCAATACGTAAATCTGTCATGGTACCAACTGTCACAACAGAAGGACGACTCTTCACTACAGATGCGTAATTTCGGACTTCATTCCGTTCAACCTGCCTACGTGCTTCGGGAAAAGACAAACCCCCAAGGACACGAACCTCTTGGATTTTCTTTTCCTTCCGCCAAATAGGACAGTCTCTTGAAAGGGCAGAATGGGCTCCCTTACAATTACAACACCGGAACTCGTTTGAACAGTCTTCCATCTCATGTCCGGGCAGGCCGCACTTGCAACAAACAGCATTAAAATGACAGTTTGTTCTCGTGTGGCCGTACTTCTGACATTGGAAGCATCGCAACGGGTTGGGGATAAAGGGTCTCACGTGACAGTGGATATAGCCGATATAGATAGTATCAGGCAAAACTGTTCCCTCAAAGGTAACAATGAAGGAATGAGTAGGATGAGGAACACCATTCCTCCTTGGAGCGATCCGGCGAATGTCAACAACAGATTGATCATCCAATTCGGCAATGATTTCCTCATCCCCCATTCCTTCCAAGTCCTGGCACGTGAAAACACCTTTCTTATAATTTAAGGTTGCGTGGGCAGAAACCGAAACGGCTTTCCCTGCAAACCTTTTCAAGGATAAAAGGGTGGTAGCTTGTTTATCCTTAAATACCTCTATCAATAGCTGGCCATTAAACAGTCTCTTTACGTGTTTGATATCCCCAACGAGTCGTTTCAGTTCTTTTGAAATTAGAAATGGGGAGATGGTCTTAAACGACTCCCCACTTGCTAATTTCATCTCCAAAAACTTCGGATTCTTTGGAGGCCTGCGGCTCGTTCTCTCTTCACAATCGTTCTTTGGTTTTGAATTACCATTCTTATTTTTGCCCATATTAAGTATGAGAAATTTTCATCTCCCTCGCTCCCCACCCACCACCGAGCCCAACAAGGGGATGCACATTGGCACCAGAGATACGAGGAGGACATAGGCAGCGCCTAACCCTATGGCCGAAGCTCCAAGGAGCGACGACCAGCCGATTGATCTGGACGGGCTCATCCAGACCACCCATCCTTCCGAGAAGCAGGGGCCAAAGTGGTGTGTTGGTCCGGAAAGCCTTCCCTCAACCACCAGGATCCCCCTTTCCCCAGAAGTAGGGTCGCTGCGCACGGCAAACACGCAGGTGGACGTACTGGTCGCAATGGAGGCCATGTCAAAAACATGCCTGCATTGCGAGCACCGGTCCCTTTGGGAGGGTCCACAACCGACCGGACACTTTTAGTCTGGCCTCTCTGCTAAGGCCTGTCTGGCATGGGTGACCCGATCCAGCATAGCCCTTAGCGTCACCGAGGCACTCAAGCCCCTCCACCACGTCAAGGTAGTGCCCACGGAGGGGTTAGAGTCAATGACAACACCAAGATATTTATAAGTTTCAACCCAGTCCAGTTTTTTGCCATATAGTGTTAGAGAATCTAATGATCTCTTTAGAGAATATTGCCTCCTCCCTTCTTCTCTGCTCCCACCTTTTATTCCAGTCTTTAATGAGCCGTTCTTGCAAGTCGTTCCTTTCATCCAATGAACGAGCCGTTCTCGGTCTTTCCGATTGTTCTACTATTCTTCCTGGGTGGCGGGGAGCTGTTTTTTCCTTCTTTCATCTGCTTTTTTCGATTTCTTCTTCCTCCCTTTTCTTTGCTGCCGAGTCAGATCGTCGGAGTTTTTTGTCTCTTTTCGATCGAATACGACGATCTGAAACAGAGAATTTTACAAAATCAGCAAAAATAACGCGAAATAGGAACGAAAAATTTGAAAAATGTCAATAATATTCTATCAAGATACACTTTTATTTGCTGCTGATGGTCAGGGAATTTTGCGAAATCGTTTTGCTAGACACCCTGATAAATGAATTTATAAAAATAAAAACCCATATGTACATATTCGGAGATCCGTCTCCTTTTTAATTTTATAAATTTATTTATGTGGAATAGTGTTTTCTTCTGTTGGCGTTAACAGCAAAATAAAAGAAATGTCTTCACTTTGAACAGTCTTCGGTATTTATTTTTAATGGCAATTAAATGAAACAAACTCAATAAAGATACAATAATTAAAACATTTAACGCAAATCACTGAGCTGTTCAACTGTTAGTGAACTTAAAATCAAATATTTTTCTATATATTCTGAGAGCTACACCACACATTCAGCTATTGACTATAAAAAATAGGAAAAAAAATCGATACTATCGATGTCTACAACTACTCGATCATGGATGAAAAAAACCAGGATGGAAAACTCCTATGCGTCGCATGCCAGGAAAATTTCAGTGGCGCCCTCGGACGGCGTGCATGTTGAAACTAGATGTAAATACTGCTCGGCATTTAATTGCTCAAATTCCAGGAAAAATAATCCAAACCTATCGTTTTTTCGATTTCCTAAAGATGTACTGTAGTTATTAAGCAGGCATAAGCTTTTCGTTTCGTTTCAAAATCGAAAAAAAAATAATAATTCTGCTCATTTGACAACTCATAAACGTTGATCGTATTGCAATGCCTACTTTATAATTAAATTAGATGTTCTAAATGGATTCAAAACTCTCGAAGAGAGGATTTACTAGGTCGTGAAGGGGAATTAAACAGTAAAGGCTACTAATATGTTTAGTTACAAATAATAATACAAATAATAATATGTGCCAAGCATTTTGAAAGTTAACAATTTATGAATAGTGAAAAAAGGTAAACATAAGGCTAAGGCATCATTTGGTGAATGCTGTATTTAGTGATCAATAAATTTTTAACTTATTTTTGTCACATTGTTGTTGTTGCTTAGCAATAGGGCAAGAATGACAACTTTTATTTTTTGTAAATTCTGTGATAAAAATAATTTTGATTTTATTATGAATGTTTGTGTTATTTATGATGATAGATTTAGGAAAGTTTATACTTGAGATTCATGAGCTCATGGATGTTGATTTTGACGAAAGAAACGATGGCAAACACAGTAAAATGCGAGAGTAAAAAACTTTTTTTTCTTTCTTTCTTCACAGCCTTCGTCTCACATGAGTGGAGACCAGCTGATCAGTTTTAGCAAAGGTTCGCATAAAGATTAATCACAGGAGGAAGTTTCAGGGCATATGATCAATGGGCTTTAAGGGGCCTTGAATCCTTGTAAGGAGATCAGTATCTTCAAAGAAGGCGAAGAGTAGGGAGATAATGGTGCGCTTGGTCTTCTGATACAGAGGGGAAGCAAGGAGAATATTTTGAAGCGACGGGGCTATGTTGCAGTGACCTAAACCAGATAGCAGCACGGCCCTCTGGCGGCGAAAGAGAGGACATTTTAGGAGAGCGTGCTCGACTGTTTCCGGCAATCCACATTTGCATAGCGCCGAGTCCAATATATGGAGCTTATGACAAAAGTGATTTAGAGGTAGATGACCAGTTCGCAGCCGGAATAAAGTTGATTTTTGAAGATGTGAGAGCCATCTGGGGGCAGAAGTGTTAGCGCCACCGATCACCGGAATTAAATTCTTATAATGGCTTCCCTTAGTCTCTAGAGTCCATGCAGCGTTCCATCGCACCAACAAGCCGTTTCGAACAACAGTGCCAAGCGCCTGGGCGTCAACACGTGACAAGTTCGCCGGCTTCGCACCCACTCGCCCCCAGTACGCCAGCTTGTCCGCCAATTCATTTCCGTAGAAACCATAGTGGCCAGGGATCCAGATAAAGCAGATAACATAAGCTTTTGATCTAAGTAAGAGAAGAAGATTAACGACATAACCCAGAAGGCTTCTGAAATACCAACGACCCTTGTTTAGGGCTGACTGGATAGCTAGAATGGCACTCTTGGAGTCGGAAAGAATTTGATAGTGATCTGGGGGAAGAGAAGCAATTTCAAATAACGCTCTATGGATAGAAGTGAGTTCTAGTTGATACGAACTGGTAACAGGAGTAATTTTTTGAGAAATTTGGGCTCTGTTCCTTAGGTAAATCCCAACGCCACCTGCCAGATCAGGCAGGGATAGGGAGGCGTCGGTGTATACAC
The DNA here is from genome assembly GCA_023313115.1 of Rhysida immarginata. Classification (NCBI taxonomy): domain Eukaryota; kingdom Metazoa; phylum Arthropoda; class Chilopoda; order Scolopendromorpha; family Scolopendridae; genus Rhysida; species Rhysida immarginata. The sequence goes on from JAHWFO010007254.1 coordinate 397,623, forward strand.
AGAGGCTCTTTGGGAATTTGTCCTTGAGATAACTAACTAGAAGGGGGTCCCGACTCTTGGTAGAGGGGAAATCTAATATCCAGGACGGCACATCGGCGACCAAGTCGCTCAGAGAGTCCATACCAACAGGGTTGAGAATGATCGTCTCACAGAGCTTGAAGTGGCCGCACTGAAATTCAGCAAGGATCCGAGAAACGAGCAACTTTAGGCGAGTAGACTTAAGTATAAAATTACAATTTTCCACTAGAGAGCGAGATTCTTGAAAATTATCAGACGTCAAACAATAAGCGGAGATAAGAGATATCACTTTCGCCTCCCACCTAAAAGGGGGAGGAGGAATATAGGAGTCAATGTATAATGTAGCACAAGGGGAGGAGAGGACTGCGTGTAGGCTGTGACGGATGATTTTTCTCTCCTCTTTTAGAAGAGTAAAAAACTTACGATGTTTATTCGATGAAAGCTACAGTAAGAAGAGCAAGAAGAACAAGTAATGCCGTCTAGTGGCAGAACTGAAAAATAGCAAAATATCTAAATCCTTAACATAATAGCTCCCGCCTTGAAAGGCTCGACTTTCAAAATGTGGCAAAAAGAAAGCAAAAAAACAAATAATCAAAACATTGACAATCGTTGGGTAAGGGACAAATCTTTGAAAATGATCTTTTCAAAAGTCCAGTAGAAGTACGGATGGTGGCCACACAAGAGATGCCATCTCTGCCAGGATGAAGCTGGGTGATACGGCCGAGCTTCCAGTGGATAAGTGGTTGGAGATCGTCCTTGACGAGCACAAGGAAGTCCAGTTTCAAGTTGGAGCTGCAGTGATGCCATTTTGCTTTCTGCTGTAATTCGTCGATGTATTTCAGACTCCAATGTTTCCAGAAGTGCTGCAGCAGTTGTTGAACCAACTGGAACCGGGAGAGTCTCGACAAAGGAATGGGAATGACCGAGGGATCTGGAATCGTGGTAAGTGGTCTTCCAATAAGAAAGTGACCTGGTGCCAAAGGTTCAAAATCCTCAGGTTCACTAGATAGCGGAATCAGAAGACGAGAGTTCAATACCGCTTCGATTTGGGCTAGAAGAGTATAAAGTTCTTCAAAAGTTAATTTGGCGTTGCCAATGACTCTTTTCAGATGTTGCTTAGACGATTTAATACCTGCTTCCCAAAGGCCGCCAAAATGGGGAGAATGAGAAGGAATGAAGTGCCACTGAATACCCAGCTTGGAAGCAGAACGAGTAATGCAGTCCTCGCTGGATTTCAAAAACACGCCAAGACCTCGCAGCAAAGAACAGACTCCCAAGAAATTTCTCCCGTTGTCAGAAAAATTGTGCGAAGGGCAGCCACGACGAGATACGAATCTTCTCAAAGTCAGAATGAAGGAATCTGTTGTTAAGTCAGTGAAGAGCTCGAGGTGAATGGCTGTGGTAGCGAAGCAAACAAATAAGCAAACAAAACACTTGGAAGTCTTGCAGCCTCGACCCCTTTCGTCTTTAATCAAAATAGGGCCTGCATAATCTATCCCAACAGATTGAAAGGGAAAAGATGTTTCAACTCTGTTACGAGGAAGATTACCCATGACAGGTGTAATGCCTTTCTGAGCAGCACGGAAGGACTTAACACTCTGGTGAACGACACATTTAACCAAATTTTTTCCATTAGTAATCCAGCATCTTTCTCTTAGTGATGCAAGAAGTAGCTGAGGACCAGCATGAAACAGGCAAAGGTGTTCTGAGGTGACTAACAGTCTAGCTAGTGGATGCTTCCCAGATATGAGGAGGGGAAATTTCTTATTGAACGAATAGTCAGAATTAAGCAATCTACCTCCATCCCGCAGCAAGCCGTCAGAGTCTAAAAACAAGGACAAGGATTGTAGCTTCGAACGTGATCGAGGATCGTGGGATTGACAAATTTTAATCTCCTCAGGGAACGAGTGGTTTTGAGAAAGTCTAACAAGAGTCAGGAAGGCACGCTCAATTTCAGAAGGTGTAAGAGGACCATACATTCGGACATCCTTGGAACATAGACAATTGTTCTTGAAGCGCAATATAAGGGCAACGATGCGATTAAGATGATCAAAATCTGAGAATCTTGAAAACGGAAATGAAGAACATGCAGCAGTGGCAGATATTACAGCTAACCCTTTTACTTCCGGAAGAGCATGTGGTATGGAAGGCGTTTGCAGAATTGGCCAGGAAGATTCTTCTAGAGAGAGCCATGGTGGTCCATGAAACCACAAGGCGGAATCCTTCAGCACAGTAAGAGAGACCCCTCTTGAGAGGATGTCGGCAGGGTTATTGCCACTGGAGACGTGGTTCCAAACAGCATTCTTGGATAGGGTCTGGATTTCAGATATACGATTGGCGACAAACGTGTGTAGACGATTTGGATGCATTTTCAACCAACCACGTACAATAGTGGAGTGAGTCCAGAAGAAGCACTGATCAAACGTTATTTGGAGCGCAAAAGTAACCTGCTGGGCTAAGCGGGCGAGAGTGAGAGCACCACAAAGTTCTAGTTTGGGAATGGATATAGACTTAAGAGGAGCCACTTTGGCTTTCGAACACAATAAATTTGAGAAAATAGCACCGTTTTGATCAACAGAGCGTACATAAATGCAGTCGCCATAGGCCTTGATGGACGCGTCGGAGAAGGCATGAAGCTGTATGTTTTTCGGTTCATCACATATGATACGTCGGGGGAAGGCAATTTCGTTTAGGGCAGGAAGATCACCTTTCAAGTTCAACCATTGAATGGACAAGGAGCGAGGAATAATATCGTCCCATGAAAGTTTCTCTAACCAATGCGCTTGCAACATCATCTTGGCCTTAATAGTGCAAGGGCTTAGCAAGCCGAGAGGGTCGAAGATCTGAGATATGTCGGACAGGATAGCACGTTTGGTTATTTCTTTTTTTTCGTAAGAGAAATAGAGAATGTCAATTTATCATCAAGTGGCGACCAATGCAGTCCAAGAGTCTTTGTGCTATCATGCGAGCCAATATCAACTAGGATAGGATGAATGTCAGACTCCATGAAGTCTGAAAGAATTAAGAGGCTCGTTCGAGATCCATTTTCGTAAGTTGAAGCAACCAGTTTGTAAAGTAGCAGAAAGGTTTTTGTACAGTACCTTTGCTGTGGAGATGTCGTTCGCTCCACTCAACAAATCGTCAACGTAGAAGTCTTCTATTATGATTCGAGAGATCTCAGAAAGGGATTGTGCGCATTCAATACCCAGTTCGTACAAACATCGAATTGCTAAGAAGCTAGCAGAAGCAATACAGTAACAGTGTTCAGATTTTAGGTTTTGATGACATCATTTGGATCAGGTCTCCATAAGATGCGCTGCAAGGGTCTTTGAGATTCATCAATCAAAACTTGGCGATACATCTTTTCTATATCAGCTGAGAATGCGTAGACATGCTTGCGAAATCGAATTAGAACACTGAACAGATCCTGTTGAATTGTAGGGCCGACCAATTGTAAGGAGTTCAACGATTCACCAGATGTCGTGGGAGCAGAAGCATTAAAAACGACACGAAGCTTTGTGGTTAGGCTATCTTCTTTGAGAACGCTATGATGAGGTAAAAAGCAGGAAACCTCAGAAGGTGCAGGGTCGCAAACGGACATGTGGCCCAAGTCTTCATATTCTTGTAGGAACTGTGTATAACGCTGATGCAAGGCAGTGTTGGAAGCAAATTTTCTTTCAAGATTTAGAAGAGATTTTTCAGCTATTTCGTAAGAGTCACCTAATACTTCTGGAGCCTTATTAAGAGGAATACTGACAATAAATCGACAAGTAGAATCACGCTTGGTATGGCTCTTGAAGTATGATTCACACTCGTCTTCTTCCAAGGTGCGGAGCTTAAAGGTAACAAGTTCTTCCATTTTCCAGAAATTTTCCAATTGCTCTTGAATGCAAATAGAACTACGACTAAAGTTACAACCAATGTCTTGGGCAGTAGAGCAAGGAAACGAACTAGCTACAATCCATCCAAAATGAGAAGCTTGCAGAATAGGCATCCTGGGTCCAAGTGGAATGCGCCGAGTGAGAACAATTTGCCAGAATGAATTTACTCCCAGGAGAATGTCGATTTCTCCAGGGACATCGAAGTGAGGATCAGCCATCTTCAGGCCATGAGGAATGTTTATGCTGGCCATATCAATTGGCGTGTTGGGCAGATGACCAGTAATCTGAGAAACAACCAAACATTGAGATTTCAAACTATAATTGGATACTCGAGATTGCAAAAGAATTTCACAACGATAATGCACACTAATAGTAGAATTGGTGATGCCCTGAACTTGGATGTTGACTGGAGTTTGAGGCAGCTGGAGCTTCTTACATAGAGAGGAAGTTACAAACGATGAAGTGCTGCCACAATCAAGTAGGGCTCTTGCCTGATGAACTTGACCTTGACTATCAACAACGTTCACAACAGCAGTGGAGAGAATAGCACATTGTTCGGAAGAGGACAACGCCGAGAGGGTGACTGTATCATTTTCAACTTACTTCTCGGGGGTGGTCATGAGATCAAGATGTAGAAGAGTATGATGTCTAGCTTTGCATTTGTTGCAGCTGTGCTTAGAGCTACAGTTCATAGAGAAGTGACCCTTAGAAAGGCAATTTATGCAGCATTTTAAATTCTTCACTTTAGCAAAACGTTCCTTGACAGGCACAGATTTGAAAATTGAACAAGAGTACAAGTTGTGATCTTTATTGCAGACTGGACAAGAGGACGACGTCGAGACGAAACTTCTTGACGTGGCGGATCGTTCATTTGTGGGTTTAGCATGTCTTTGTTCCAGAGTTTCCAACAAAGAGGCCTTGTTTTCTAGAAATTTAATAAGATCATCGAAAGAAGTTGGATCAGAAGTAGCAGTCTTGTTTTCAAATTCCTTTACCGTGGTGTTATCTAATTTGGAGTTGATAAGATAGACGATGAATGCATCTCTTTGATCCTCTTTATCGATCAGAGAATCCAGAGATCGAAGATGTTTCTTAGCTGAATCAATCAAGGTGCGCAGTCTAGCAGAGGATTCTTTGGAAATGGGCTCTAGATCGAAGATGGCCTTCATAAGATTATGAATTAGTACCGTTCGATTGTCATAGCGATCATGAAGACTGTCCCAAGCAATAGTGAAGTTGTCACCCGTGAAGGCAAGATTCTTAACGACCTCTGCTGCTTTGCCAGCCCGTGAGGCGCGCAAATAATGAAATTTTTGTATATTGCTGAGTTCGCTACTTTCATGAATGAGGCTTGTAAACAAGTTTTTAAAGTTCGGCCAGTCTTCAAACTTTCCACTAAATTCTGGTAGTTTAATGGTAGGCAACTTAATTAAATTAGATGACGAATGAGAGTGAGTGAACTGCTATGCGAACTTACAGAGCTGGAGGGGGATGTTGGGCGAAGCCTACTTCTATCTAACAAACTCTCAGCGTTAATAATTATGTTAAACTATTTATTTTCAAATTCTGCGGATTCGGAGTCAGTATCGTTTGTTTCATCTGCGTCGATCTCTAGTTGAATCTCACGAAACGAAGCGAGCAACGGTCCAGCGTCGAGCAGGCGTTTCTGTAGTTGAGCAGCATCACGAACATTCAATGGTGTAGAGAGATTTGCTGATTCAAGTGCTCGAACATGGGATTCAAAACGAGTTAGCGTAGCTTTGATGGAAGCGCGTTTTCTTTTAGGATCCATTGTGTCTGATGAAGCCTGCAAGTTGAATCAGCAGGAGCTGCGTAGAGACAAGATGGCGGAATGGCGGGAAAGGCACTAATGATGGCGGGAAACACGATCAGTGATGTGCAAACGACAGCATGGAGCGGCGAGACAGTCACAAACACGACGAATAATCAGTACACTGAAATGGAGGAAGGAAACATTACGATGTTTTCTCAGCAAACACATTCAACAGTTCGAAGGACCAGGAGAAATCATCAACTGAGCTCATGAAAGCGAAGCACTCGAGAGAAGTAACTTCGATAGTTGCAAATATTATCCGGCTCGAAGGACCGAAATGTTTGTGCTATTTATGATGATAGATTTAGGAAAGTTTATACTTGCGAATGATGAGCTCATGGGTGTTGATTTTGACGAAAGAAACGATGGCAAACACAGTAAAATGCGAGAGTAAAAAACTTACGATGTTTATTCGATGAAAGCTACAGTAAGAAGAGCAAGAAGAACAAGTAACGCCGTCTAGTGGCAATACTGAAAAATAGCAAAATATCTAAATCCTTAACAATGGAAATTGTTTCATTATTTGACATATTTAAACTTCCAAGCTAAAATGGATTAAGAAGTTTTTGTTAATCAAATACTAAAAAAATTCTTCTTAAAAACTTAATTCCTACACAATCTCTATGGGAGCGACTGCTAGAAAACGTGCAAGACACCAGATGGCGCCAAAAATCGAAGTTGACCGCGTAAAGATCACAGTATAAGAAATAAGGTAAAAGATAGGGAGCTCCTTATTTCTTATACTGTGGTAAAGATAGGGAGTTTTCCATCCTGGTTTTTTTCATCATGCATCGATGTACCTGAAAACATCGAATACATCGCACGGCTCTAACGATTAATATTTCAATCGATTATCAACTCGTATTCGTTTTAAAAAACCATAAATAATACTCTCTACAAATATAAACTTTATTTGCTTATTAATAATACATTAATTCCGCATCTTGCGAACATACTAGATCTTTCCAATCAGCACTGGTTTTATAATTACGGCCCCAGCACATTTTGGCTTTGTTTTCGTAAACCCGAAGATAGCCCAAATTTCTAAATGGGATCACGATCACGAAGCATTGTGTGGCGGTTTTTTAGCAAACTACCCGGCAATAAACAAGCCCGATGTAAACTATGCCAAAAAGTTTTAAAACATGTGGGAACACTTCAAATTTACTGGGCAATATACATAAAAAGCATCCGTCGGTGATCTTACAAAATGATAGCAGTGAAGTTAGAAACGCACCGTCGAAACGCACTAATCAAGCTGAAGAGCACATTAATATCGACATGTTGGGTAAGTAATCTAAATATACTAAAATCATATATAGACTGCAAGTTACTTATTTTTGTGATTATTGAATAGTATCAATTAGAATTTGGATTCTTACTCAGAATTAGACGAAAATTCGATTCTGGCAGTTGGTAATGAAAGTGAAGTGGATATAGAAGTGTCTTCTGTAAAATCTGTAGCATCCACGTCATCAGTGCAAACCAAACAATTGCTTCAATTTTTAGCAATATAACTTCCTTTCAAGGTTAGTCAATTAAAAGTTTTAACATTGTTTGAATTCCATGAGTCAATTACTCAATGGCAAAAATTACCGTCTTATACAGGGTGGTCCATAAGTCTGTCCCCCCCTTTTATTTTTTGAACCGAAGCAGATATGTCAATTTTGATGAATCCAATGAATAGGAAGTTGTGGGTGGCCTATCCCATGGTGCACTTTTCATCATCCCAAATATGCAAATTAGGACACATTCAAAATTTATCTCAAAAACCGTAAGGGATAGAGAAAAAAACCCAATTGCAAACTTGTTCAGCATAAAAAAAAAAAAAAAAACAAAAAAAAATCATCCAAATCGGACCAACGGTTCCCAAAAAAAAGTTAATTGCAAATGCTAATTGGCACTCACATTACATTTGCATCTTCCTGTCCCCCCCCCCCCCCTGTTGGGTTTTATCCACTAGCCCTTTAAATGCTGAAGCTTTTTGATGAATGGGGAAGAAACTGCCAATCAGGTCTGAAAAATGGCAGAATACAGTAGAGAAGAAATGGTTGGTATGGTTTTATGTTTTGGATTTGCACATAATTACAAAGGTGCAGCCACGGAATACCAAGTTAGATATCCCAATGCTAGAGTTCCCACTTCTAAGACAATTCGCCAGGTTGTTCAACGATTTCAACAAACAGGAAGTGTCAGTCATCAGACCCGGCAAGGTAGACCAACAACTGTCACATCAGAGGACTCCAGCACAGCCATTTTAGCTGCTGTTTATGCTAATCCTCATTGTAGTACTCGATCAGTTGCTGAAGAAGCTGGCTGCAGTCATGAATCAGTATTAAGATTACTTCATATGCATGGATTCCACCCTTATCATGTCCACTGCCACCAAGGATTGAAGCCAACAGACTACGATTTTCGTCTTGAGTTCTGCAATTGGCTGCTAAATCGCATCGACGATGACCCAGGCTTTCTCAATTGGGTCTTGTGGTCAGACGAAGCCAGCTTCTCTCGAGATGGTCTGGTTAATAAAACAATCTCCATTATTGGGCAACAGAAAACCCTAGATGGTTACGAGAAGCTGTGCACCAGGTGAATTGGAGAGTGAATGTCTGGTGTGGAATCATCAATGGTGGATTGGTTGGTCCATTATTCTACGAAGGGACGTTGACAGCTGCACGATACAGAGACATGATAATAAATGTTGTAGTGGCAGAATTTGCAGATGAGCTTCCTTTAGCATCACTTCGAAGGGTATGGTATCAACATGATGGGGCTCCAGCCCATTCAGCGGCAGCTACTTGTGATCATCTCGATGCAATGTTTCCAGGTCAGTGGATCGGCCGGGGTGACCCAATTCATTGGCCTGCACGCTCACCAGATCTTTCCCCTAATGACTTCTTTTTGTGGGGTTACCTTAAGGACAATGTTTATGCCACTCAGCCAACTTCTATGCTGGATTTGCAACAGAGAATTCAGACTGCCTGCCAATCCATTACATCTGATATGGTAACAAGAGTGATGGCATCTTTGAAACTACGTGCTCAGTTGTGCATTGGTGCTGAAGGGCATCATGTGGAACATACCCTTTAGAGTGTTACCAACATGATTCGCTTTGGTTTGGCCCAGTTGGCTTTTTTTAGTCTGAGATGGTTATTTACTTTTTTTTAACTTTTTTTGGGAACCATTGGTCCGATTTGGATGATTTTTTTTGGTTTTGTTTGTTTTTTTATGCTGAACAAGTTGCAATTGGGTTTTTTTTTCTCTATCCCTTACGGTTTTTGAGATAAATTTTGAATGTGTCCTAATTTGCATATTTGGGATGATGAAAAGTGCACCATGGGATAGGCCACCCACAACTTCCTATTCATTGGATTCATCAAAATTGACATATCTGCTTCGGTTCAAAAAATAAAAGGGGGAGACAGACTTATGGACCACCCTGTATATACATGTAAGCTAATTGGTTTTCAATTTAGATGGAGCAAAGCAAACTGTGGCAAATAATGCTTTGGCATTTATGATTGTGAAAAATGGCCTTCCCATTTCCGCCATTTCTGCAGCAAAACTCTACCACACTACAACCCACTTGGGAAAAAGAAGATGACCCACATATTGGAAGAGAAATATAATGCACTGAGAGAAGTTGTCCATAGCAAATTATCTGCAGCACCTGCCACTGCTATGACTGTGGACATTTGGACTGAAACTTGTAATAGTAAGGGTTACCTTGGCCTCACCTGCCATTTTATCCGTGATAGCGAATTATGTCGTGCCACAACAGGAGTTAAGGAATTATGTCAGAGTCATACAGCTGAATACTTGGAAACTTGTTTAGGAGAAATTTGTTATAGTTGGTGTATAGATAAGGAAAAAATAGTTGCTTCCTGTAACTGATGGGAGAGCAAATATTGTAAAAGGAGTAATGATGTTTTTTGGTCAAAATAAGCACTTGCAATGTTTTGCACATAAAGTGAATTTAATTGTGTCATCTGTAATATCGCATACTGCTGGCTTGCAACAACTTCTTGAGAAAGTTAGATCAATAGTAACCTTTTTTTTAAAAAAAATGTGAAAGCAAGCGATGAGGCAGAAGGGCACTGTAGAGGGGAATTTAATGAGACTGAAACAGGATGTAGCCACAAGATGGAATTCAAGTTATTATATGTTCACACAGTTTATGAAAATTTGTGAAGCTGTTGGTTCGGTGCTTTTGAAATTCCCAAAAGGACCTAACATGTTAAGTAGTCAGGAATTGCAAATTTTAAATGACGTAATGAAATTGCTGGAACAATTCGAAAGACTCACTGGTGAATTGTGTGGGTCAACGTATGTCACTTAAAGTACTGTTATTCCATTAATCAGCTGTACTAAAGCTGTGATGGAAAATATCCACGTAGAATCACCTTAGGCGAGTGAAATGAAAATAAATATGTTACAAAGGTTCACTGACACGTTTTCAAATGTTGAACACTGTCATTCACTTTCTATACGTTCTCTTCTAGATCCTAGATTTAAGAAGCTACATGATTTCATGATCCGTTAGTGGTTTCAAGTGCCATTTCACAGATCAACAAACTGATGAACGTCCTGAATCCAAATCTTGAAAGCACCAGACAAGAACAGCCAATTAACCATCAAAATATGTCAAACGATCTTTGGGCCCATCATGAAAATTTAATTTCAAGATTAAGTGACAATGACGATTAATTGTTTTTGATCCAGCTTAAACAGTATTTGAATCAAAAAGTTTGTAATAGATCTCCTTGTCCCCTAAAAGAATGGAACTCAATGCGTTCCGTTTACCCTGAACTTTTTCACGTTTCCAGAAACTACCTGATTATTCCAGCAACCAGTGTACCAATTGAAAGTTTATTTTCAAAAGCAGGAAGAATAATGAATCCTTCAAGAAATACATGTAAGTTGAGCAGTGAAAAATTGTCAATGCTTCTTTTTCTACAAACTGTGGATATCTTAGATTGGTAATAAAAAATGATTGTAGACAGTGAATTTAAGAATGTTTGTTTGTTTGGCTTTTTTTTCCGAAAATATACAACAGAAAAACAATTGTTATATTTTAAAATAGAATGCTTCGTGTTTAAAAAAGAACAAATATTAAAATACCAGTATATTGTGTTTTAAGCGAATCAAACATCGATGTTTTACTCGATATTTCATTGAAACATCGAATGTTCGATGCATTGGGAAATATATATCGAATATCTGTAAACAACGATGTTTAATTTCTCAGGAAAAACACTAATCCCAAGTTGCTTCCACATTGACCGGTTTGCAGATGCATCATCACATACTATCCCATCAATTTTTGCACCTGCTTCTTCCAATAGCAGAATTGCTTTCATTAGAACCGTAGCTAAAACGACCGATCTGGTCATTGCTTTGCTGGCAAAGACACCAATTGGCTGAGAATGACCATCTGCCAATGAACTGATCATGAAAGCTAGTGCATGATCAGCTTGAACATTCGTACCCTGTGGATTTGCCTCATTATTAACAAATCCCTCCAATCTCATGTTCCGAGAGTTCACCATCAGACTGTCTCACCTGCATTTCATCAAATACAAGTATGAAGTGCTTCTGCATTTCAGTTTTTGTTAATAATATTTTTCAAAGCTTTGAAAAAAGATTTGTCAAAGCCACAGGAACATCCCCCAAGCTTAAATATCTGCGCACAGTCTTTATGCTTGGAAGGGTGGGTTGGTTGGGTTTTATGGGCGCGTCAACTGCCATTTGCGCCCTGTACACCTGACAAGTATAACCAAACTTTAGAACAATTCATACAACGAATAAAAATCCTTTAGATTAAAAAAATAATAAATAAATAAAACTTAAAAACTATTGCAGATCTTCATAGATAAAATGGAAGACAAAAAACATAAAATGACTAGTTATGATCAACGTGAATATATAGGTGACATGTAAAATATGGATCGGATATCTTAAAATCAGATATTTTAAAATCGGATGCTTATGATTTTGTACATAGGTGACAGGAGAATGTAATGTATGTAGATGGGAAAAATGGTTAAGAAATGCTAGTTAAATAGAGGTGAATCTACAACAGAGGAATTGTATATTAGAGATTAAAATCAGAGTAAAAACCAGTGAGAAGCTTTTTTCCAATATTTTAAATTAAATGAATTTGAAAATATTAGCTGCTTTGAGAAAAATTAGCACACGTTTGCAAGATATCACGTTATTTTTTAGAATATTTGACAGAGGGCCGCCTATCCCTGCCTTTCGTCTGAGATTACTGTATACTGGACAGGTTGTCAATAAGTGTTTTATTGTAAGATTATCCCTGCAGCCACACATTGGGGAGGGAGTTCCTTTCAGTAGATGTTGATGAGTTAACATCGTATGGCCAATTCTTAGCCGAGCTAGTTCAATTTCCTCTCTCCTGTGCATGCTTTGGGAGGAAGCCCAGAATTCAATTTTTTGTTTTATTTCCGTTAATTTGTTTGAGGGGGTTGACGACCATTTATTTTGCCATATGTTTAAAATTTTTGTACGTATCAGCGGTCTGACGTGGCCAGATATGGATTTAAATTGAGTTATTCTCTGAGAGCTTATTACTTCTTTAGCAGCTTTGTCAACTCTTTCGTTTCTCCTAATTCCCATATGGCTAGGAATCCAGCAGAAAACTGTTTCGTTATTTCGTTTTTTTAACTCTAGTAAAAGGTTTTGTATTTCCTGTATGTATGTATTTTGAGAGTTGTATTCGTGGATAGCTTGAATAGCGCTCATAGAATCTGTAAATATTACAAATTTCAATTCTTCGAATTGCGCAGCGTATTCAAGGGCCAATTTGATAGCTATTAGCTCGGCACTAAAAACTGAAAAAATGTCTGGTAACCGGTAAGATTTTAAATGTTGATCAAAAAGAAATGCACATCCAACTCCTTCTTCGGTTTTGGATCCATCCGTGTACATTTGGACGAATTCTTTATGCAACAGAATGAATTTTGTAAATGCTATTTGCATTTCCTCATGGGACATGGATTGTTTTTTCCCCGTTAGGATGTCTGTATAAGTCTATGGATAGGGAATTATCCAGGGGGGAACTAGGCTGATGGTGCGCCCTGTCATTTCAGGAGACGAGAAGTCTGCCTTCTGCATCAATTCATGGAGCCGCAATCCGACACTTTTGTATGATTGGTCTCTACCACCGGGAGAATATTGCGGCCGACTTAAAAATAAACTTTTATGCGCCGGGTGTTGAACATTGTTGTGAATTCGAGAGGCATATTGTAGAAGGAGCTTAGCTCTTCTCAACGAAAGAGGGGGTTCGAATGCTTCTGCGTAGAGACTGCATACAGGGCTTGTTCTAAAAGCGCCTGTAGCTATTCTGATTCCGGTATTGTGGTTACGTCGAGATGTTTAAGAGAGCTTTTGGTTGCTGAAGCATAGATGAAGCACCCATAATCTAATTTGGATCGGATCAGTGAACGGTATAGGAATAGAAGCATACTCCTATCCGCCCCCCATGTAGTGCCAGATAAAGTTTTTAGGATGTTCATAGCCTGCATGCATTTTGTTTTTAAGATTTTTATATGCGGGAGCCATGACAATTGCTTGTCAAAGGTCAGGCCAAGGAACTTGTATGAATAGACTATAGGAATTTGAGTATTTTCTAAATAAATGACCGGATCATGATGGAGTCTACGCAGCCTACAGAAGTGCATAGCGACAGTTTTTGTTGCTGAGAACCTAAAGCCGTTCTCTAGACTTCAGCTTTGGATTCTGTTGATAGCGATTTGTACCTGACGTTCAAGAGTAGGCATCGACGACCCTCTACAATATATGGCTAGATCATCAACAAATAAAGAGTAAGATACTGTGGTAGGGATATGCTTACAGATTTCGTTTATTGAAAGGCGAAATAGTAATGGGCTAATCGCACTTCCCTGCGGTACTCCATTCTCTTGAGGGAATGGTTGGGATAAGGTTGATCCTACCCGGACACGGAAATTTCTATTTGTTAAAAATTTTTTGATAAACAGTGGCAGCTTGCCTCTTAAGCCTAACTTGTGCAATTGTTTTAATATCCCGTATTTCCATGTCGTATCAAAGGCTTTATCTAAGTCGAAAAATACTACAATTAAATGCTGTCTTTGACATTGCGAAATTCGTATTTCATTTACTAATCTTGTGAGATGATCGAGTTTAGCATGGCCTAAGCGGAAGCCACACTGGAATTTAGGGAGAAGCTCGAATTTTTCCAGATACCAAAATAATCGTGCATATACCATTTTTTCCATTACCTTGCTGAGGCAACTGGTTAGGGCTATAGGTCGGTAATTGGTGGCTACAGAATGATCTTTATTTGGTTTTAGGACTGGCACGACTATTGCTTCTTTCCATGCTACAAGAACGCGTGACGTATTCCATATCAGATTGTATATGTTTAAGAGCTGTAGCTGGCCTGACTGGAGTAGATGCTTCAGAAGAGTATAACTGATATTAACTGGGCCAGGCGTTGATTCTCGGCAACTCTTTAGAGCAGACTGCAATTCCCAGAGGGAGAAGGGAACGTTATATAGTTCAGAGCTCGATGTTTGAAAATTTAGTTGGGTACGTTCTTCTCGGATTTTATAACTCTGAAATTGCGGTGAAAAGTTATCCGAACTTGAAATGGAGCAGAAGATAGATCCTAGAATGTTACTAACTTCCGTAGGGGAGAAAATTTGGACACCGTTATGTTTTAATACAGGTAAAGCAATGGCAGCTGATTTTTTACAAATTTTCCGTATTTTCCTCCAGATCTCAGATATGGGCGTATTCTTATTAATTGATGAGAGATAGGCTCTCCACGATGCTCGTTTGCTATTATTAATTATAAGCCGACTTCGTGCTCTAAATCGTTTATAGTTAATTAAATTTTCCAATTTTGGGTGTTTATTGAAGATGCGGAAGGCTTTCTGTCTTTCTCGTATAGCTGAGTCACATTCCTTATTCCACCACGGCACACTTAGGTTTTGCGTTGTTCCTTTTGTTTTTGGGATTGCAGCTGTAGCAGGGATACGGGGGGATATAGGCATAGCCTAACCCTCAAGCCGGACCTCGAGGAGGACCGATCGGCCGATTACTCTGAACGGGCTTGTTTCAGACTCCCTTCTCTCAGAGAAGCAGGGGCCAAAGCGGTGTGTTGTTCCGGATAGCCTTCCCTCAACCACCAGGATCCCCTTTCCCCCGAGTTCGGGTCGCCGCGCACGGCCAACACACGGGTGGACGTATTGGTTGTAGCAGAGGCCTCATGGGCCTCCGCTGCGAGCACCGGTCCCCTGGGCGCGGTCCACAACCGACCGGACACTTTTAGTCTGACCCCTCAGCTAAAACCTGTCTGGCATGGGTGGCCCTATGCAGCATAGGCCTTAGCATCATTGAGGCGCTCAAGCCCCTCCACCACGTCAAGGAAGTGCCCACGGAGGGGCCGGCTTGGAAGGGGAAGTATATCATTGTCTCTTAAATATCGATACATGCTAGGACCTCTGATGTGCAAAAGTAAGCATAGGAGTAACCATTCATGTGTGTAATGACGACCTTTCTTGCTTTTTACTTTGCTTACTTGGATGCATTCTTTAATAACCACTTTAATGGATGATGTGAGCTGTAAAGCATTCACCTGACCTTCAAAAATTTCTTGTGAAGTTCCATCAAGAGCTTCTTGCAAACGTCCCACTTTAATTTTTAAAATTTTGAAACACGCTTTCAGATACCGATTAGCCCTCTGTTGATTCGTTAAGATCGTTTTAAAACTGGTATGCGTTTATGTTTTGAAAAAGAGCTTGAGGGTATACGAATCTTGCGTTCCTGTGTTTTTGCTGTCGAGTAGAATGCACTAACAGAGAGTTGTAAAGTTTTTACATGCAGAGCACATGGTATCTGAGGGAACAATAACTTCGCAATTTGAGTGCATCCATATGCCTGTGACAGGGTTTACAGGTGCAAACTCAGGAGATGCGTTTGGAAAATATTTTCCAAGAGGTCCACCTCTGCAAACTTTTTTTGACATCAAAATCCATTAGCATCTTTTTAACTAAAGTATCATCACTGCTATCATTTTCATTCAGCTACTCTGAAAAAATGCAGGAATTGAAAACACAGAAAGTCACACTTGAGTCATTCTTTACACAAATTTGCTTACGTATAGCCCCCATCTTGTCAAATGAATTAACAAATTCAGAAAAAATGATAATCCCCAAATCTTCTTCTTCTACACAAACAACAGTCCAATTCGGTGGCGTCGGAAAAAATGAGATTTAAGATATTGAAATACGTCTTGCGCACTTTCTCTCATCTCTATATTTTTCATCTCGAAATACTGTTGATCACAATGATCTGAAATATTTGTTTTTTACAATTTAAGGCCAGGAGAACACTCACTTTAATCTCTGGATTTTTTTTTTCTTGGAGGTTTAATTCTTTTTGATAGATACGCTGAGCATAATGGAAATAATGAGGGCACGGCATCGTAGATAATGTCGGTCCTGTTAAGCTATAGCTTTACCTTGATGATGATAAATGCTTTGCCTTATCACAAAATGCGATTCGAAATGTAACTGACATATGCGGCCATTCTCATTAAGAACACGATCTTTACGAGGTATGGCTCGTTGCCACTTTTCGAAAAGATCGGGAACTTTCGGAGGTCGAAATAAAGAAATTTTCTCCTTACATGATGAGTATCTTGACTTGCAGTTCGTCAGGAAGCATTGATATCCCATATTATCCAACTAGAAAATGCTAATTTCCGTGTTTATGAAAAAAAATTTCAGTTCACGAGCAACTTGAATAATTTACCCGTTGGATTCCATGCTTTGTTATGGCTGCAAACGGCCTACACCATGGGTGGCGCCGGCTGTCGGCCACACGAAGAAACGTGACAAAATAGGTGGTCAATAGGGATTAACTAGAGTTTCCACACCTTTTATTCTTACACCGTGCCAGAGAGCCTACGAAAGATTAGGGAATAGCTGAAATTGGAGAGGAATATTGGAAAGATAATGAGGGAATGGTGCCTTTGTTAAGGTTAATGCCATTAGGGGTGAGGGCTTTTTATTTTGATTTTATTGTTTATTATTTATTAATTATTTTTTAATAATTATTTATTGATTTTTTATTTTTAATTAATAACTATTATTCTTTGTAAGAATAGAAGAGACTCAAGCGCAGCATTGCTGCAATATTTATGCATTCATTATACATTTTGGTATTTCAATGAAAAAGCTAAAAAAATTAATACGGTAGGTAAATAAAATGAAAAAAATATTATGGAATTGGATAAATAAAAATAAATTAAATAAATAAAGTAATATAACTAAAATTTTATTAAAATAAAATAATAAAATAAGAATACATTAATTAAATGCTAAACAAATACAAAAATAAAATAAATCAACTGAATGAAATGAATAAAATAAATCTATATATATAATAAAATGGTATCGAGGCGAAAAATATACATTAAATTTTTTTGAGAAAAAGTGATTGCTACGTGTATTTTAAACGATATTGAAGCTCAAACAACAGTTTTTTAGAATTTTTGCGTGGTTATAAACGATACAGAAGCCCAAACAACAGTTTTAAGATTTTTGTCTGTTTGGCTGGCGCCAAAACTACTGAAGAGATTTAGTTGAAATTTGGTGTGAAGGTTATTTAGTACCTGAGTCAATATATAGGATACTTTTTTCTGCGGGAAAAAGTCTCATTCCCACGGGAAAACACATCTGGTTCCAGCAAAAATATAATGTTAATAGATGTCGCAACGAGTAAATCGCATTATGGTTTTGTTCCTTACGAATCTCTATACAGGGTGTCTCAGAATTCATGGTACAAACTTCTAGGGGTGATAGGTAGTGCTAACAGGAACAATGTTTTCCTATGCCATTTTTGCCGTTAAGCCCTCCTGTGGGAAATAAACGCCTCTAAAGGTGAGGTTGCTGCCCCTGGAGGATGGCTGCCTGAAGATCACAAGCTTCTTTGTATTAAAAGATAATAGCGTATTGTACATTAAAATTTAATGGGGAGTACAATATTAGAATTATGTCTAGTTTACTAGACAAACAAAAGCACTTTGGTCTCCAGTATTTTGTAATTCACATAATTTTATTGCACACAAATGTCATTACTGAGAAATGGTAATGTTAAGCATTTACAAAATAGTCTTGAGCATACTGTTGTCACAGCTCGTGTACTGGTGGATAGATTCTCACCAATGTCTTCAAGCACCTTGTCCTCCAGTAGGTCTGTCCGAGAGGTTCGTGGGCGAACTGCATCTGGTCTATGGACATTGATAGTTCCAGTCTCCCTTATACGTTGTACAATACGTTGTAATTTAATTTTTCCTTCCTGATCTCAATTTATGTGGGGCAGTGTCTTAATATAAAAGGGAAATGCCCCTCACTAACTAATCACGAAATCTCGGAAAATAAGAAATCTTTATTTGCAGGCGATTTTATCTACAGAGGCGAGTCACATTATTAGGACCACCAGCTAATATCCCGAATAACCACCTTTAGCGGCACGGACAGCAGCTAAACGGCGTGGGAGTGAGTCAATAAAATTCTGGTAGGCTTGTACTGGTAGCTACTGCCATACAGACTGCAAAGCATCTGATAGCGGCTGAAGGGTACATGGTGGTTGTTCCATTGCACGCACATGACGATCCAGGTGATCCCAAAGGTTCTCGATTGGGTTAAGGTCTGGGGAATTAGAGGGCCAGGGCAGTACTTGGAACTCTTGGTCGTGTTCCTCAAACCACCCCCAAACAATTGCAGCCGTATGACACGTCGCATTGTCTTGCCATCCCCCTCTGGGAAGACAGTCGCCATATATGGGTGTACTTGATATGCATTATGGATAAATAACCAAATCGGTTGAGTTTTCCTTCCACAGGTATGAGTGGGCCCAAACAATGCCATGAGAACACTGCCCCCACCAGCTTGGATTCGTCCAACAATGGTTGCAGGATGCTTGTTCTCGGATGTTTCTCGCCTCACCCGCCAACGGCCGTCACTTCTGTGGAGCAGAAATCGTGACTCATCGGAGAAGGCAACCTTTTTCCAGTCAGAAGTGGTCCAGTTTCTGTACTGTTGGGCAAATTGAAGCATTTTTGGCGATGAACCTTCGTCAGCATGGGTGCGGTGACCATCAGTCTGCTGCGGAGGCCCATACGTAGCAGGGTCCTCTGTACTGTGGTTTTAGAGACATGTCTGGTAGAACCCTCGTTGGTTTGAGCGGTAAGTTGGTCCACTGTTGCTCTTTGGTTGGCCTTCACACACCTTAGCAGCCGACGTTCACCTCTCTCATCAACGGCATGTGGTGCTCCACAGTTCCCATACCGTTTATTTTGAACGGTCCCATTTTCCCAGACATAGTACACTTTAACTACAGCAGCACGAGAACAGTTCACAAACTGCGGGGTTTCCGAAATACTGCCACTCTTGGCCCGAAAGCCAATTATCATCCCCTTTTCTAGATCTGATAAATCACGTTTCTTACCCATTGCAGCAATGAGTGATATGTATTTAAGATAGTGGAAACCTACCTTATATAGTCACCTAACCAATTCCCAACATGTGACATAGTTCCTCGTTGGCAACCCCGAAGACAAACGTAGGCGTTAGTCATAATAATGTGACTCGACCCTGTATTTCGCCTTTAACGCGGATGAAGTCGCGGGTAACAGATATTACACAATAAAATAAAATCCTGTGAAATAACAATTAAATTTAATCACTGCTCTGAAGATGTAGTCGTTACAAAACGCATCAGCGAAAATTCAATAATGCCCCATTTCTTCAAAAACAATATGATTTAAAGCATCATCATTAGCGTTCTTTTTTACTTTAATAGTTCTAATTGCTCATTATACACTACCCTATCAAAAGTCATGGGACACCATCACTTTAATAGAAACACTCAAAAATATACAAATTTTCGTATCTTGTTGGTCCACCTTTTGCTGCTATCACAGCTTCTACTCTCTGGGGCATACTATTCACTAGTTTCTGATACGTTTCGACAGGTAATTTTCGCCATTCTGCCATAAGTGTCTTGGACAGTTCGGCCACGGTTTTCGGGCGTTCGCACATGCGCGCAATCGATGTTCCCACACGTCCCACAGATGTTCGATGTGGTTCAGATCGGGGCTCTGTGCAGGCCAGTCAAGTTCTCGAACCCCCTTTTCATCAAACCATGTGCCTACAGCCCATGCTTTATGGCAAGGTGCGTTATCGTACTGAAACAGAAAAGGGCCATTGGCAAAGTGCTGCCAGAGAGATGGGAGTGCTGCGTTGTCCAGAATGTCTTGGTAACGCTCTGCGTTTAGATGTCCGTCCACAGAAAAGATTGCACCCAACCCATACCATGAAAAGCACCCCCACACAATCACCGACCCTCTGCCGAACTTCACTGTGGGCACAACACAGCTTGGCAGATAACGTTCGCCATACCCAAACCCGTCCATCCGATTGCCAGATGGAGTAGCGGGACTCATCACTCCAGTCAACCATTCGCCATTGATCCAGAGTCCGATGTCGTCGCTCTTTGCACCATTGCAATCTCCTCGCTGCGTTGCTGGTGCTGATGTGAGGTTTGTGGGCTGTCGCTCTGCCATAAAAACCCATTGCATGCAGTTCCCTGCGAACAGTCAGGGTGCTCACAGTTGTTCCTGTCGACTCTATGAACGATCTTGTCAGTCCATCAAGCGATGTGTGACTGTTTGCAGTGACCACTTTACGAAGAGCCCTTTGGTCTCCGGCCGACATGATCTTGGGTTCCAGTCCTAGGCGGAACACTTGTGGTGCCTTTCTCTTTCCATGCCCGGATGACGTTGTGAACAGTCGATTTCGGGATGTTTAGGAGGGTTGACGTCTATCTAACAGTTCTGCCTGCAAGATGGCACCCAACAATTGTACCTCTTTGGAAGTTAGAAAGCTGTTTTCTTTGAGACATTCTTACAGCATTCACGCAAGCATCATCTCATAATAGCATACTCGCTGTTATGTAGTGCTGGGAAGAATGCCAACAGTGAAATTGCAAAGGAATATCCCATTTTCATGCAAATCAGGGTTGTCCCACGACTTTTGATAGGGTCTTCATGCAAACCTGTGGAAGATTCGGCCCTAACTGGAATTCCTTCTTTGGTTCTTTATCCTTAGTCTGTACACTGAATAGGCAAAACATTATGACCAAAATCACACTGGTGAATGAACTCGTCTGGATCACATGGAGGGCATGTAATTAAGTGGGAACGGTATTTAACTGCTGCTGGAGAAGCTAAGGAATCCGGCTTGCACTTAATTTTGCGAGTGATGGGAAAGGCTGCTGATCTAAGCGAATTTGATAGAGGTCAGATTGTAATGGCCCGAAGACTGGGAACGAGTATCTCCAAAACTGCACGACTGGTAGGTTGTTCACGATCTGCCGTTGTTAAAATTTATGAAAAGTGGATAAATGAAGGTGAAACCAGCAGTAGACGCCAAGATGTTGGGCGCCCATGCGTATTCAAAGAAAAAGGACAGATGTCCCGCTTGGTAAAGCAAGATCAGAGCCAAACAGTGGCTCGTCTGACAGCCCAATACAATGCAGGTTCAAGTGCAAGTGTTTCGGAACACACAGTTCAGCGGATACTGTTGGATATGGGACTGCGCAGCAGACGTCCCACTCGTGTGCCTCTGTTGACCAAACGTCATTGTCAACTATGCCTACAGTGGGCCCGAGAACATCGAGACTGGACCATGGATAAGTGGAAGAGAGTTGCCTGATCGGATGAATCACGATTTCTTATTGATCACGTCGATGGTCGTGTCAGGGTACGCCGATTTCCAGGCGAACAGTTGCTCCCCCCTGTACAACAGGCTGGTGGTGGCGGTATTATGCTTTGGTGGACGTTCTCATGGGCGGCTCTGGGACCCGTAGTTGTGGTAGAACGGACCATGAAAGCTGCGAACTGTCTGAACATCATTGTGGACCAGTTGCACCCTTACATGGCGTCTGTCTTTCCAAATGGAAATGGAATCTTCCAGCAGGACAACGCCCCATGTCACAAGGCTCGAATTGTGTTGGAGTGGTTCGAGGAGCATAAGGATGAATTCCAATTAATGTCCTGGCCACCTAACTCGCCGGATCTTAATCCGATAGAGCACATTTGGGATGTCATGGAGCGGCAGCTCAGAGCTCATCAACATGTCGGAATATCTCGACTTTTTGTGACCGCTGCTTAGACTTTGGTATAACCTGTCTCCAGTCATTTACCAAAAACTTGTGGCATCCATGCCAAGGCGAGTTGCAGATGTCTTACAGGCCAAAGGTGGCGCAACGCGTTATTGAGTGGGTAGTCATAATGTTTTGGTTCTTCAGTGTATAGTTGCAGGCAGTGGAATATTCAGGGGATTGTCAATCCATTTTAAATATTCTATAGTCATTTGTTCAGGAAATTTATATTCTAGGTTCGTGTATGTTTTCTTCATAAATTTCTATAAGTCAAAGTATTTATTCGCTGTTAAAAGATGTTGCAAAACGGATCTTCAATTTATATTGTTTATTTATTTCCTTCAATTATTGTCTCAAATTCTCATCTAGATGTTGAATATACTGTTTATAGAGATGTTTACGCAATTTCATAATTTGTAAAATCTCTTTATTCCACCACGGTTTTATCCGGTGACCACTCCAGCACTTTTTTTACAGTCATCCCTGCACTTTCAAGTAAGGTGACCAGGTTTTCTCTCAAAATTGAGAATTTATTCTCCGGAGTAGTAGCTTTGAAATATTCTGTCCAATCAGCAGATCAATCGATTATCTGGCCCTAGGCCAGTCGATGTTTTTACAATCATAATAATTCTTAGCTTAGCATTATTATTGTTATTATTTGATTTAATTAATATTTCTAGCGATTGGGAGATTCTTAATATATGTATCAAAACGAAGTATTACATATATTCTCTGTTTACCGTCCACCCTAGGGCCACTTTCAGTCTTTTATCTCTTATCTTACTTCTCTGCTCTTGGATTTTAAAATTGAAAACAAAATAATTATACTTACTGGTGACTTCAATATAGACTTTTCCAAACTCTCAACTAGTTTAAACTCTCTTTTGGACCCGATCAGTAGAGCAGGTCTAACTTCTACCATCTATCACTTCCACATACATACCCACTGCTCACTTTTCTTCGATATTTACTCAGCAATCGATTATTGTTTTTGCAACTCTTGACGTTTCTATCTCTGACCACTTTCCACTATACTATATTTTCAGCATTTCCACTACTCTCACTAAATTTTTTTCCCCAAAACCTATACGCATAGTTTCAGCTCCCAGAATTGCGACTTTTTATTCTTCCTTACTTTACCAGAATGGTCTTCGATTTTTGGAAAATAACTGACATTGACTAACTGTCACGTGGATTCGGCAGAGTAAATGACAAGAACGCAGGAACGTGAATAAACAACAATAAACTTTATTGTACGTAATTCTTAGCAACACTAATAC
>JAHWFO010007254.1:440871-465006 GCA_023313115.1 Rhysida immarginata
TTGTTGACGGAGGGTGCGCTGTGTTGATTGTGCAGTCCTTCCCTCCTTTTCTTTCGCTCTGTGTATTTACACATGATAGCCTTTTCTCGTGGAGCTGATGTCTGGTTCCATATTTTAGCTTTTTTGGAATATTCATGGAGTTTTGCCCTCTAAATATTTAATTAAGCCTCTCTTCTTGTTCAAGGCTTGGTTGTTCAGAAGGGAGACCTTTGACCCTTGTCGGGGGTGGTTCTTAGCTTTGCTGAATAGCCTTTCGTTGCCATGTGTGGGTTTTATGACCCTTTTCCGCTCTTGGACAGAAAAGTCAGCTTAATTAGCGCCTTTTTCTCAGTTTCGTCTTTTGTGAGAGAGTGAGTCTTTTTCTTGAATTGGATGACCGGGATTCGACGGGTTTGGCTGTCAATTGATTGGTTGATTGACTTGTGGCGGCTTCTTTATGAAGTTTGAGACAGATTTTCTCTCCGAGTTTTAGAGAGCAGATAGTGACTGATCGGCCAGGGGAGGAGGGCGTAAGACCTCGCTCGCTGTTCAGGCAGAGATTGTTGCTGGGCGACCGCTGGGGCGAGATCGGACCTCGGAATAGGTCGTCTGCCGATTGCTGATGGTCCTACAGCTTCGAGCCTTGTCATAGACGGACGGGTTCCCAGTCTCGTTCCACATTGTTTGCGGGTGGCTTTGCTTGACACTTGCTCGATCCCCTCTGTCTCCTTGGTCTCAGCCTTCTCTCTTCCTCACGCCGGGTTCTCGCTGACTTTCTCCGTCTCATCAGATGTCCCAGAGAATCATCGTAGCTCCGTCGGTAAGCTGAGATTATCGTAGGCACGTACGCACCGATTTACATTTTACGGTCGCTCTTTGCTGTTTTTACTAGCTTATCCGTGTTCTTATCTTCTCCGTTTGCTACTTTATATTCCTGTTACCCAATCCAACTTTCACTCTTCTAATAAAGGCGTTATCTATGGCCCAGACCGTTTTCTTTCTCTTTCTCTGCTCACGAGAGCGCCCAGCCAGTAGTACTCTGAAGATGATTGTCGCCCTCTGTTAGGTAATATAATTGTAGGTAACATTTATTTTTTGCTTTGTGGGTTGAAAGCTATGTTTATGTTACGTTGTTACTGCTTTGCTTATTATGATTGATTGCTTTGTTGGTGATTGTTATTTTCTTTTGTTATTGTTTTGTTTATGAAACTGTTTTGCTTGGCTTTTTAATGCCTATTTATTTGATGCGTTATTAAAGCTTAAATCTTGTTTTAACCTTCTTTTTTTTGGCGTTTTTTGCTTTTTCTTGTTCTTCATTACGAGTTTGGTAGTGGTTACCCCTCCTGAATTCCACTATACAACTTTACCATCTTTAACACAACGCAAATTCAGGATCGTTGAATCGTTCGCCAAAATCGTAGTGGTTCTTCCCGTAACCGACATAACTGCTGCTGTGAAGTAAGATTCGGGTCCCGTTCCACACACTGTCATCCACTTCTCCATCGGTTCCGTCAGAGTGACTTCTCTTACAACCACCGTTTGTTGAAGAGTCACTATTTTCTATTATATCTAAAGACTCCACACTTTTAGCACAGGAAATATCAGGTCGTTGCATATCAAATGTCGGATTACGAAATGGGTTCCGTGCTTCAGCACAGTTTCCACGTTTAGTAGCAAGTACCCACAACAAAGTGGTACATTACCAGAGATAAACCTATCAGCGACCAGCTGCCTGAAATTTGCTTCTTTGCGATGATATTTAATAGCGTTTGAACCCAAGCGAAGATCGAATTACGTGTGATAATGCATTACGAGTTCAGGTTGAAACACACTGCATCCAACGCCTCTCGAAACATCAATAAGGTATTCGGTGTAGGCACCATAAACTATCGTACTGTCCAACGTTCATTCCGAAAATTCTGGGCGGGACTGACGGACCACGCGGCAGACCGCCCAACGTGTTGAATAACGCTGATTTGAAGCGATCTGTGGAAGAGGACCCGTCAAAAACTGTTCGGGACCTTGCAGGGGATCATACTGTATCAGCATCGACTGTCAGTAGACAGCTTAGGACCATCGTCAAGGTGAAAAGCAGGACAAATGGGTCCCACATTAACTTACAGAAAACCAAAAACAGCGTTGGTTGGAGATATGTACGGAATTGCTTTTGCGCCGTGAAGAAGCATGGATTCTTGATCGCATTGCCACTTGCGACGAGAAGTGGCTCCTATACGACAATAGGAAATGGTCAGCACAGTGGCTGGATGCTGGTAAACCCCCGCGACAGTTCCCTAAACCCGCATTGCACCCCAGGAAGCTCATTACAGCTTCCTGCAGCAGGGGGAGACGATCACCGCTGCGACCTACTGTCGTGAACTGCATCGTATGCACACAAAACTGTGTCACCAGCAACCTGCACTTGTGCACCGCAAAGGCGTCCTGCTGCTGCATAACAACGCGCGTCCACACTGCAGGAGCTATAGACTCTGGGCTACTAGGTGCTTCCACACGCCCCCGTACTCTGCGGACGTCTCCCCTACCAACTACCATCTTTTCCTGGACAATTTTCTCCGTAAGAAAACATTTCTAACCCAAGCTGACGTCAAAAGCGCATTCCGATAGTTTATTGAATCCCGTGACCATGGATTCTCTCGGGAGAGGGCTCGAGAAGCTGCCAAATCGTTGGCAGCAATGTTTGGATTGCAATGGGGGTTATTTCGAATAGCACGTGTGAAGATGTCCTTTCTAGAAGCGCATTAAACATGACCTCTGCAATCCGACATTTGCTATGCAACGGCCTGATAGTTTTAAAAACATTATTTACCTTGCCGTTATCAACCGGTTTATCTTCCGTGGAGATTCCTGCCTTTGGAGTCCCAGAGCATTTCTCAAAGGCTTCCTTAAGTTCACTTATCTTGTGAATAACATCTCTACGAGAGTCTTGAATTAATTTGTTGATACCTTTGAACTTCTCCTCAAAATTTACATGTAGGAATTCGACTTTTTTCCTCCAGTGCACTATACTTAGCGTTTATTTCATCCCGGAGAGCCTCTAGCATTTCATTTAACACTGGATCAAATATACCAATCCTAGCATGCAAGCATGCATCCCGGCAGCCCTTTTCGCAGGAATGTTTTTTGAATAGACAATCGACTTTCAAACAGTGAAATATACATTTGTTCAGATGAGACGTAAGCAGTGCTTACACGATTCTCACCCTTCCGGAATAAATTCCACATGAAATACACTAAAAGAACTAAGTGGTCTAACCCAAAGAGGCCTTCCACATTATGAAAACACAAAATATAAGACGGACGATTGTCAGAAGAGTGGGAGAGGGGCAGGGAGAGGATGGTATTACATCTTCCAATAATCCGGGAAGGAAATGTTGCCCATTTCTTCGAAGTTGACATCAAGAATATGCCTCGGTTTTCTATACTTTCTATGCCACTTCATTTCCATCCGGTTTTTCAGTATTCCAGCCACCAGGTCATTGTAATTACTCTTCACCATCTGCACCATGTTCATCAGGAGATCTTGGACACACTTTCCAATATGAGTCATGTTCAGATCCGAGTGGATGTAATGATTTTTTACAGTCTTTCTTCCAAGCTGCGCAATGATCATCAGGGTAGTATTCTGGAACGACTGGAGTTCATTCCATTTGCTTCTACATAAAGTCGCCCACGCAGGCATACCATAGAGGAGGATGGTCTGAATCATTGTCTTGTCATTGCTCAGGGCGCTGATTCTACCCAGGAGAGCTATAAGACTGTACTTAGCCCCCTTTCCTTTGTTCAGAGCACTGTGTATAAAGACAGGTGGGTAAACTCCGCCTCATTGTTGGCCCCCTTAGTGAAATAGTTCGAACGTTGGCTGCTAGATGCCTCTATAGCCGCTACGGCTGCGCTGCGGGAATATAGCAGACGATACCACCCATTCAGCTGCCTCCTTCGAGCTCTTTTCACGCTTTACAGCGTAAGTAATAAATGACAACAACATTACAGAATAATAAATTGAATCAATTAATAAACTTCCTACACTACGTCTTAACTTTTAAAAACAGTTAATGTGTAAAAAAATTACAAGAAAGTAGAAAAGATAGCCGATAAAGGGGTGTATCTCATATAGTCTATAGAGGAAAATTTACAAAACAATATCTCTCTCTGAAGTGGACATTGAAAGTTCTAATCAGTTGCTAACAATCATTTGCATGTAAGTAAAGAATAAATCAATAGCATACAATGAAATAAATTATAATAAAATTTGATCAGTATTTTATAACCATAAGTAAGTAAGTAAATGAAAATTTAAGTGTATTTGTCACGCGAGGGAGCGGCGGAGGTTGACAGCAATCATAGAAAAGAGCAGGAAATAGGAGAATTGTTAGTGGCGCCAACTCTGAACGCAATAGGTAAGAAAAAGGCGAAGAGGAAGAGAAAGAGAGCGAGAAATAGGAGGGCCGACCATACTAAGTATACCGCGTTTAAGACTCCTATTGGCACTTTCGAATTCAAAGGAGCCGCCTCCACTTTCATGAAGGCTATCAATGAGGCTTATGGGGCCTCCTAAATAAGGAGGTCGTCATCTACTTCGACGACATCTTAGTATTTGGAAAGTCCATGGCGCAGTTAAAGGCACATACGCGTCATGTGATGCAACGTTTGAGGCGGCAACGATTTTTCTTAAATAAAAAGAAGTGCCAATTTGGGGTCGCGTGGGTGGAATATTTGGGCTTTACACTATCAGGTAAAGGCCGTGGCTGCAGACTAGGTTAATTAAGGCGATCACATCATGGAGGCCACCGCGAAACCTTAAGCAATTACGCTCGTTTCTGGGTACTGCCCAGTTCTATCGATTCTTTATAAAGGGGTACACCGAAATTTCTGCCCCCTTATTTGACTTGTTAAAAAAGGACGTACCATTCATCTGGAACAAAAATCAGGAAGCAGCATTTGGTTATCTCAAAAAATGCTTTACGAGAGTACCAATTTTGCGTATCTTTGATCCCAAGCGCAAGTTGCACATTCTATGCGATGCGTCGAGTGAGGCACTAGGTGAGGTCACAATGCAAAAGTATGGGCGTAAGTTATTTCCCATAGCCTTTAAATCGAGGAGATTTCGCCGTGAAGAATTACAGAATACGGCCTATGCCAAGGAGTTACTGGCGGTTGCTCACGTGGCGAAATGTTGGCGCCAGTACATACAACAGGTGCCAACAATGATTTATACCGACAACCAGTCGGTGGCGAGACTCCTGTCTCAGTCGAAGCTGTCGCGGCTACAAGCATCCATATTACAATATGTTATGGATATGGACATAACTTTGTTATGTCAAAGCCACCAACAACTTCATAGCCAATGCATTGTCGCGATTCTTTCCCAAGCGAGAGCCTCCTTGTCCTAAATTAGGGGAAAGTTCGCGAGCAGCGGAGGTGAGGGTGTCACGCGAGGGAGCAGCGGAAGTGAGGGTGTCACGCGAGGGAGCAGCGGAAGTGAGGGTGTCACGCGAGGGAGCAGCGGAAGTGAGGGTGTCACGCGAGGGAGCGGCGGAGGTCGACAGCGATAATAGAAAAGAGCAAGAAATAGGAGAATTGTTAGTGGCGCCATCTCTGAACGCAATAGGTAAGAAATAGGTGAAGAGGAAGAGAAAGAGAGCGAGAAGTAGGAAGTGGCGTAGAAAGGAAGCAACGTCAGAGATAGGAAAGGAAATTTCTAGGTCATTTGAGCGGAGGATCTCGTTCGGACGGTTGGAGGCCGTTTACCGACAACGACAAAAAAGTTCCCGAGCAAGGTGGATCAAGAGGGGCAAGGACAGTGAGCAGAGGTAGTCACATTGCTGCTCACGACCAGTCGAAGAAGGAGGGCGCAAATTGCAAGCCTCCCTTGTCTGTTATTGCGGACCTCGATACAAGGCCACAAATTAGGGCGAATAGCGTTAAGAGTGTCTACAAATTACGTGAGTACAATATTTTATTACTCCCTTATTACCAGGGTGTTTGCATTAAGTTACATGATAGCAAAGCTATTTATGGCGCTTTGTTAGGGCTTCTGTATGCTCTTCAAACTTTGACGTTAATAGAGATTAATTATTATATGCGTAATTTGCGCGTCTAAAGAGAGCATAATGGCGAACCTTGTGAGGAAGGCAATTCCTACTTAAACGTAATGCCTTGGGGGCTTCAGGCTTACTGACAAGAAGATTTAGGAGCCATATATATCTACGGAACTTATTGAAAGTATATTAAGTGGGTTCCATTCTTAGGCCTTTTAAATTAGGACCTGTCCTAGGCTAACAATTAGTTAGGTTACGACCGGACTATTTGAGCTCGGTCCCTAAAGTTGTCTAAGTCTTAGGGCGGCATCACAGTTAAAGGTCTCAAAAAGGACTCTCGCGCTGGCTCGGTAGAGCTGAATTTGAGCGCGAGTCCTTTTCCCGAGTCCTTTCGCATCACAGTTCCCCTACAGGCACCAGCTCAAGTGAACCACGGCGCCAGCGAGATGTGAGACGGAAGTGACGCAAATTTGTAGGAGTGTTCTCTCTGGAAACCTTTGCGTAGTCATAGCAACGGTGACAGGGCCGAGATCCACATATGCTGGACATGTGGTTTTTATGTCACCTTCACGGAGGAATGTAAAAAATTTTTAAAAAAAGTTGTTTTTGAAGTTATTCCGCTTAGGAAATCGATATTTTAACAGATTTAAAAACTATTTTTCCTTAATTAATTACAGTAATAATTCGTATATTAAATCTGTGGATATATAAACTGAAGTACTATATATTAAGATATAGTATTGGATACAATATTATACATTAATACAAGCAAAATCTCTTACTCTACAATATATATATATAATGAAAATATGGAAAGGCAAATGCAATTTCGAAAACGATTTCATTGTATGTTGTGGAAAAAGAAATTTTGTTTGTCTTATTTTACAATATTATAAGTTATATCCAAAATTATTTGATAATATAGTACTTGAATTACGTGATGACTAACTATTTCATTATTCTTTATTTAAATCAGTTTATCCCTCTGAACGCATGTACGTTTCTTATTAATAAACTGTCGGTAAATCAAATTTTAGGACTTTATTTTTAGGTTTAACCCCTGTCAAATTTCTTATGTTTTCTTTATTATAAAATAGGCTTTTTAAATTCCAATTCCAGAATTTTTAAATGATCATACTTAATTAGATATAGATATAACAAAGTCATTTATTTTTTTCTTAAATTTTTATAAAAGCTTGTGAAATTGTTATCGGGGACAATATTCTTGGTTTATTTTTTTTCCTATCATAATTCCAACATTAGGGAAACCAGTAAATTTATGTTCAGATTTATATAAAAATCCTTAAGTTAAAATAATTTATATTTGGAATTGTGTGGATCAGAGATAAAACATCGTTTCCTTGAGAAATGCTTTATAAACGGAGTGTAATTTTGCACATTACTTATAATAAATTATTTATTTATTTATTATTTAAATATCAAATTACATTTTGCTAATTTCTAATATATATATATATATATATACAATAATAATAATACTTATAAAATATTTATAATTCAATAATGTACTTAAGTTGCAGCCTGCGTTAGTTTTCACTTTATTGCATTTACGTATGACCTTCTAGCGCTATTTAGGTAACATTGCGTACATTTATTGGTATTATTATTATTATTAACAATAATTATGTTTATTTCTTATTAATGTAATAATTTTTTTTGCGTTTCATTTTTGTAATAAAAACTGTAATACACGAAAGAAACTGCGAGAGCCAATATATAGCGAAGCAAGGAGAGAAGAGCAAACATGCTGGGGGAGGAGGTGAGAATCGACACGCAATGACAGTGATGGAAATATATGTACTGATCCCGTACATTTGAAGGAAATGTGGTGTTCTTTAATTTAAGATGATCAGCGTCATTCATAAAAATGCTTCATTCATTTTTTTTAGAATGAAGCATTTTTACCTGTTGCGAAGAAGCGCAGCGCCACGAGAAACTGCAGTAGCGGCGGCAGAGCGCCGCCTCCTCGAGGGCAATGCAAGTCGGCGAATATTTCCCCCATACGAGCATCACCATATTTTTCGCCAAACGGTATCGCATACGAAAACTATAATCATCGTATTCTTCAATTGGATTTGATCGGTCTCGAATTCTACGATCACACAGGAATTCTAAAGTGTTCATCACGCGCGTGACTCATTCGATATTTTCATACGCCGCCATGTTGAAGGACTCTAGAAAGGACTCTATTCGCTAAGCCACCTCGTTCGCGGCTCACATCCGGCGAGTCCATTCGCCCTCTGTTGACGCGCTTACGACCAACTGTGATTCCTTTTTGAGACCTTTTCAGAGACTCGGGTGTTTTGAGACCTTTTCAAGAGACTCAAGGCGCACGTTATACACAACTGTGATGCGGGCCTTAATGTTCTATGTTTCTCTTTTAAAATTTACATCCTCATTACCATATACAATATTAATAAACGCCTAGCGTCGCCGTTTGTTACGGATGAAGGACTAGTTCCGATACGGTGACTGCGGTCAAGCTCATAATAAAACCTACCTTCCTAAATGCAAGTCAGCATCTCCGGAAGATTCTCCAACGAGTGCGGTTGGACTTTGCTGTTATAATTTTTTTTGTGGATCTTCATCCATAGAATTTAACGGGCAATTACGCCCCTATATTAAAATACCCATTGTAGTAATCATTTGAGTCCTCGCAGTGAGGCTCCTCTCTTAGAACTGTATTATCATGAAATAGAATTGGGATGTTAGCTAACCTAGTACTTAAAGTTAACGGGTTCTGCTAAAATTTAATCTTTTTGAATATATTTAACCTGCAGGGATCCGGCTCTGTCCTTGTAGGACTATCCCCGTTCGATCAGCTGAAGCAATTACTAGCTTTTCCTGTGTAATTGTACTTTCTTTAATAATTAAAACCGACTTTTCCATTATCCTATCCTCTGTGTCCATTAAGTTTATTCACTTCCACTGCTATTCTTTATATATACGTGACAGTATTTTAATTTAATGAACAATACCAATCGACCTACCACCCCATCCTCTTAAAAATTAAAACCAATCAAATTATGTAATTAAAAAAAATAGTTTAAAAACATATTTCAAAAAAACCTTATATTGTGATGAAAGTAGTAAAATAAGTTAAATAATATGTTTATAATACTGGCCTTATTTTACAGACAACTTAGACTAAACCATTAAACATACTGATCAATGTGTTAAAAATAATATAAAAGTGTCAAAGCAAACGAAACAAATTTCTAAACTTTGTAAACATTGATTGAAAATAAGAAAAAATGAATTTGAATACACTGCGGTGCCTATAAACATATTTCAGTTAATTAAACATCTTTAACCAATCTCTAACTTTTGAAATGTTTTTTAAAAGCAATCTTTTTTGTTTTTAATTTCTTTTAAAAGGAACTTTAGATGACAAAACGGCCAAAATCCAACGTTTGTAGCACCGTTTGTAAAAGGATTTATCGTGCAAAGAGGCTAACTTCAGTAATTTTTTTTAATAAAAACAGACATATAACAAACAACTGAAACTTATAAATGTATTTGTGGGTTTATCCTGTGTATGTTCATAAAGTTCCAACTCTTAAAAATAACCAAAATTACCAGTTTCGTGAAGAAATTTGAATCCTAAGCTTTCAATAGTTTTCCATTGATTCGTCCGCGTTTGCCCGTAAAGCGCGTCCTAGCGACCGTAGAGGCGCCTAGCCGCTAACGTTCGAAATATTTCACTAACGGGACCAACAATGCTGCATTACGGAATAGGGAGTTTACCAACCTGTCTTTATACACCGTGGTTCAGAGCAAAAGTTACGCGACGATTACAGGAGAGTTTTGAGTCGATGATAACGCCAAGATATTTGTAGTTATCAACCCATTCGAGTTTCGTATTGAATAGAACCAAAGAATCCGGGGGACAATTAAGTTTTTTGTTGAAGTACACGGCTTTGCATTTTCCGACGTTAAGATTCAGTTTCCAGCAATTAAACCAGTCCTCGAACTTCTTCAAGGCGTTCTGCAGTCGAGTGATAACGTGAGATGGCTGGTGCGCCCATGATGGCAGTATCATCAGCATAGAAATATAAATTACACTTCTCGGGTTTTGGGAAATCGTGCACAAAATATATAAAGAGAATGGGTCCGAGGACAGAACCTTGTGGGACGCCGGCCTTTACCTTGCGGGGCGTGGAGAAGTTTTCGCCAACTTTGGCTTGATAGAATCTCTCGCTGAGAAAGGATCTCGCCATCATAATCAAATCAGAAGGTTGGTTGGTTGATTGGTTGGTCTATTAGAATTTTTGGCGTCGACTACTAAGGTCATTTTGCGCCTTTTTACACAAGTTATATCTGTACACAGCCCGGGACAAACACAAACATTCATGCCTACGGCGGGATTCGAACCCACAACCAGGCGGACTCGAGAACTAGAAAGCCTACGCCCTAGCCCTCTCGGCCACCTGGCCGGCCCAAATCAGAAGGGAATTCGTCTCTAATCATCTTGTAGATTAGCCCGTCGTGCCACATCTGATCGAAAGCTTTGCTGACATCAAGAAAACCACGCTACAGTACGTGGAAAGGTTTAGTGGGGTGCTCAGATCTTCAACGAGCCTCCATATCTGCATCTGACACGAGTGGGCAGCTCGAAAGCCAAACTGTTCTTTCCGCATTAAACCATTGGTGACACATTAGTCTTTGAACCTGGTGAGGATCGTTTTCTCCAAGACTTTAGACATCGACGGGAGTAGACTGATAGGTCGGTAGCTCGCGGGAATTGCAGGATTTTGGCCCTGCTTGGGGATACTTAACACAATAGACTGCTTCCAAGCAGTCGGGAAATAGAAAAATTTCCAACAGTCGCTTATGATATTCGAAATGTCACTAATGATGTTCTTTGGAAGATTCATTAAGGCGTTATTATTTACCTTGTCTCTTCCTGGAGCCTTCCTCTTTTTCAGATTTCTTATGATGGTAGCGATTTCTCCGGCCTCGATAATGATCTTAGTTGTAGGCTGTGGGACTTCACAAAAGTTGGCAAGACCATCTTCCATAGTCAGTATATCATCCATATATATATAGTCAGTATATATTGTGTATGGATTATATACAAGTATTGGACATTGAAACTGAAACACCTTCGCAAATAGCACTGGATACCCCCAGGGCTGAATACAATCTTCTGCTAGGTAATTAATCGTATGCATATCAATGAATCACGTGTCAGAGGTCTTGGTAGTCACTCCAGTAGAAAAGTTCGATAGTAAGCTTCCAATTGTCTGTGCAGAGCGCTATAATGGGAGACATATCCGACTTCAAAAGAGGGCAGATTGTTGGGGCGCGTCTAGCAGGTGCATCTGTGTCCAAAACTGCCACACTTTGTGATGTCTCACGTGCTACAGTATCCAGGGTGATGTGTGCATACCGTCGTTACCTGCATAAATCCAACATCCATGGCAGGGTTGCTATACCGAAGCCTTTCATCAGTAGTACAAATGCCTCCAAGCGGGTTCAGTGGTGCCGGACGCATAAAACCTGGACGTTGGATGACCTCAAACGCGTCATATTATCGGACGAGTCCAGCTACACTGTCTTCCAAACAACAGGGAGGGTATTCGTCTGGAGGAGCCCCTCTGATGCCTACAACCCAGACTGCTTGGCACCCACAGTCAAACACGGAGGTGGATCAGTAATGGTTTGGGGTGCAAACTGTGCAGGACCTCTACCGATCCTTCCCAAGACGTGTTACTGCTGTGCTGGCTGCCCACGGTGCCCCAACACCTTATTAAATAAAGATTTTGGATTTCTACCAGGTGTTTCAGTTTCAATGTCCAATACCTGTATATACAATACACTCCCAGATAAAAATATGCAGATTTTTGAAAAACATGAAAGGTTCATCTGAAAAAATTCTTTAAAAAAAAGAAGGACTTGTTCATGCATTATTCGATAATTTATTCGAACGTTACTTAGTTTCTTCTCTGTACACAAAAAATTTTATGTACTTCAAACATTTTCTGTCAACAAAACATACAGAAAAACAAACAGTATTGAAGCCAAAAGTTTGGAGATTTGTCTATGCTGGGACATAAGTTTGGAGATTCTTTGTTTAGTATTTGGTCCAGCCGCCTTTAACATTAATAACTGCTTGCACACATTGTCTCATAGACTCTTTATATATGGTAACGTTTTGCTACATTTTACCCTAAATTGTTTCTATAGGATTAAGGTCAGGACTATTTCCTGGCCATTTTAGAAGGTGAATATTTTGTTCTTCCAACCAGTTCAGTGTCGCGTTTGCTCTTTGACAAGGTATATTATAAGGTTACCATCAGGAAAGTAAAAAGCAGCACCTGGTATCAGATGATCAGCCATTATTTCCTTAACTGAATAAATAAAAGGACTTGATTAGCAAATTGGTAATTGATTTTAATAAACCTACACGTTTCGTGGTAACCACATCATCAGGGTAGGACACAACTACATTCTGTCAAGGATTAAGGCCTGTATTTATGGCCATACCCCTACAATCAGAAACAAGTTCCAATAGAGGGGTTTACATGAAGTACTATACATCAGGGCACTTGTTAAAGTTCACAAGGAAGGCCAACCTAGGCAGTGGTTAATTATGTGGATTCAACATTCTATTGTTTAGCCAGAAAAGTTACACAGGTCATCAACACAGTCGTGCCTAGATTGAATCGATATGTTATTCGGAACAGTGGGCAACTAGCCACACAACTTGGGTCCGTAGTAATGGAAGACCGGTTTTTGATTATATCTTTAGATGTAGTGAACTTGTATACAAACATACCTTTTTTGGAAACGATCAATATAATCGACAAGAGGCTCACCGCGAACAAAGTGGATGAGGATATTAGGAATGATGTGAAAAGCGCCCTGAAGGTAATACATAAACAGAATTACTTTCAATTCGCAGATGAGTTCTACTCTATGGCCACAGGAATTCTCATGGGGTCTCCGATTAGCGCGACGATATCTGAGGAGTTCCTCCAAGAACTAGAAGACAAACACGTCACGCCACTCATTGAACAGCGTAAAGTAGTTTTTTATGCGAGATATGTTGATGATACTTTGGCAGTTATCGATACCGCAAAGATTTCTGCTGATGAAATCTTATTTATATTCAATGATTTCCATCAAAACATGACTTACACAATGGAAAAAGAAGAACAAGGTATCATAAATTTCCTGGACCTTACGATTACAAAGAGGATGGATATGAAACGTGTGGAATACAGTGTTTTTCGGAAGCCAACGACTACGGAAACCATCATAGGATATGACTCGAACCATCCCCCACATCATAAAAGTGCGGCTATTAGCTACTATTTTAACAGGGCACTTAGTTACCCCATTACGGCTAAGGACAGGAAAGAGGAGATACGCCTTACATTCGACGTGGCAAGAAGAAACTCGTTTCCAGATGCGGTTACTTCGTCCATATTAAATAGAACTAGACGCCCAAGACACAACAAACCAAAAGACGACAGCGACTACAAGTACGCCCTGTGGCTTGGAAGCAATCTATTGTGTTGAGTATCCCCAAGCAGGGGCAAAATCCTGCAATTCCGGCGAGTTACCGACCTATTAGCCTGCTACCCACGATGTCCAAAGTGTTGGAGAAAACTATTCTCGTCAGATTCCAAGACCACTGTCTAGCAAATGACCTTTTTCGGGAAGAGCAGTTTGGCTTTCGTGCTGCCCACTCTTGTCCGATGCAGTTATGGAGGCTCGTTGAAGACCTGAGCACCCCCTTGAACCTCTCCAGGTACTGTGGGGTGGTATTTCTCGATGTCAGTAAAGCTTTTGACCAGGTGTGGCAAGAGGGCCTTGTCTACAAAATGATCAGAGACGGGTTCCCTGCCGATTTGATTTTGTTGGTGAAATCCTTTCTTGACGGCAGATCCTATCAAGCCAAAGTTGGAGAAAATCTTTCCACGCCCCATGTTGTAAAGGCCGGTGTCCCTCAGGGTTCTGTCCTCGAGCCTGTGCTATTTAATTACTTTGTACATGATTTCCCGAAACCCGATAATTGTAATCTGTATTTTTATGCGGATGATACTGCCATTATGACATGGGCACACCAGCCGGCTCACGTTATCACTCGGCTGCAGTGCGCCTTGAAGCAGTTCGAAGACTGGTTTAACTGCTGGAAGTTCAACCTTAACGTCGGAAAGTGCAAGGCTTTGTACCTCAATAGGAAGCTCAAGCCTCCCCCAGATTCTCTTGTTCTGTTCAATAAGAAACTGGACTGGGTGAACAACTACAAGTATCTGGGAGTTATCATTGACTCAAGACTCTCATGGAACCGGCATATGTCCTATGCTCTGAACAAAGCGAAGAGGGCTAAGTACAGTATCATAGCTCTCATGGGTCGCAACAGCGCCCTCAGCATTGACAACAAGCTACTTCTGTACAAATCGATTATCCGGACCATACTCCTCTATGGCATGCCTGCGTGAGCGACTATCTGTAAAACCAGATGGAGTAAACTACAGTCATTCCAGAATGTTACCCTGAGGACCATTGCTCAGCTGGACAGAAGGACGGTGAAAAACCAATCCATCCACATGCATTTAAATATGGCCCATATCGGAAAGTTTATACAGGATCTCCTTTTGATTATGATACAGAAAATGAAGACTCACGACAATAAACTTGTGAATGGAATACTGAAGAACTCATTGAATATGAACTGGCATACGAAGTATCGTAAACCGAGGCACGTTCTTGACGTCAATTTTGAAGATATTAGCAACGTCTCTTTCCCGGACTACTGGAAGATGTGATAATCTTCTTTCTCCTTGTGCTTTTTATTTCGTTTGTATTTTGTTTCTGACAATCGTCAATCTTATTTTCCTTTTTGTATAATATGGAAGACCGCTTGGGTTGGTTAGGCTTCTTGACTACTCAGTGTATTTCATTTGGAGTTTATTCTGGTTGGATGAGCTTTGTGAAAGCGCTGCTTTCGTCCCATCCTAACAAATGTACACTTCACTGTTCGATTGTCGATTGACAGAATGTAGTTGTGTCCTATCCTGATGATGTGGTTACCACGAAACGCGTAGGTTTATTAAAATTAATTACCAATTTGCTAATCAAGTCCTT
This sequence comes from Rhysida immarginata, assembly GCA_023313115.1. NCBI lineage: Eukaryota > Metazoa > Arthropoda > Chilopoda > Scolopendromorpha > Scolopendridae > Rhysida > Rhysida immarginata. The sequence goes on from JAHWFO010007254.1 coordinate 456,027, forward strand.
TTATTTATTCAGTTAAGTTATTCAGCAAATTAGTTCAAGATGCAACCATTATTTCCTTGTAATAGGAACTGCTGAATTTTCTTTTGACAAAAGCTAAACTTCCGGTCCCATATGCATTTATTGTTCCATAAGCTAAGATGTTTGATAGAAATTTGATTCTATATATTACACATCTAAAGTCCAGCTTTTCTTGTTTCTTGCGCACAACTTTTTGTTTATCATCATTCAGTGGCTAAATCTAGATTCATCACTGAATATGACTTTTTGCTATTGTTCTATAGTCCATGTTGAGTGTTCACGTGCGCACTCAAGTCCTTTTTCTTCGTTCGTTTAGTTAGGAGAGGCTTTTTGCTGCAGAAGGAAAAGAGTAACCTCTCTCTTTCAAACGCCGGGTTGTTATCTTTGCCGAAATTTCTTTCTTGCTGATTGGATTCCATTTGGCAGTAATTTCTCTTGCCGTTTGAAAGCGTGATATTCTCTGACACTACCTCTTAGATGTCTATCTTCGCTTTACTTGTGATGCGTTTTCTGCCCCACCTTTGCTTCACAGTGCAACTTCCAATTTTCTTATTTTACAATAATCTTGCTTACAGATTTTGTACTTAAGTTGAATTCTTTTGCTATTTTAGTTTTAATTCTTTTTCTTGCCATCTCTTAATAATTAAGTAATGAATAGATTGAGGGATCTGGTTTGTTGAAAATTTAAGAAAATAAATTCAGCACATCCCTAAATTGTAATCAATCAACCCATCTTAGATTAATTTACATAATCATGAGGTCTATAGCTAAATTTCTGCTACTAGAAACTTCAAATGTTAACGTTTTTAACAAAATCTCCAAACTTATGTCTCAGTATAATTAAATCTCCAAACTTTTTGACTTCAATGCAGTTGTTGTTTTGCTTGTTTTTTTTCAACAAAATCAGTTATTACTCAAAAATTTTTATAAGTATTTAATAAGATGGTGTATATTAAATGTACACCGCTGCGTAATGCATAGTACAATTCTTTTTTTTTTAATAGCACTTATCTGAGATGAATCTTTTAAATTTTCAAAAATCTCCATATTTTTGTCTCGAAGTGTGATATCTCCAGATGTTCTGCAGGCACAGTGTGTAAGCAGAACAACAGATGGCTCTGTGATAGCTGGTAGTAGCGCAGCGAGGGCTGTGAAATCAGTCAGCTGGTGAGTGTCGTGCGAGATGGAAGTAACCCGTGCTGAGCAGCGCGCTTACATCAAAATAGCCGTTCTCCGAGGGAGTAATGCGATGGATTGTCACAGTGAATTAGTGGAAGCCCTTGGGAAAAATGCCCTATCATACCGTACAGTAGCACGGTGTCTCAACCAGTGATGAGCAACGTTCGGGCTGATGGTATTCAGCGCCTGAGGCTGATGATATTTAGCGCCTCCCACATCGTTGGCAGCGTGTGGTGACAGTAGCAGGGGACTACTTTGAGAGTCTTTAGGCCCAGATTTGTCATGTCAACTTTATGTGTACTGTGTTGTCATTCTTTTGCACCGTGAAAGCCATATTGCCCTGTATACTACCGTAATAAATTAGTGTGTTACGATATTTCAGTGCTATTCATTGTCCACACATGTAGTTAACACCTTGTCCTTTCGTCTGTATATGTCACATTTTCCAACTGGGCTGGTATCTTCAAGAAAAAAAATAGTTGCCATGACTTTTGCCCTAACCCTCGTATATGTATGTATGTACAATGGATGTATGTATGTATATATATTTGTGTCTTATACAAATTTATAGTTTTATTCTGATCTTGATGAAATTATGCACTCTTGACCTTCAAAGCAAGGAGAAGAGCACTGTCTACATGAGATTTCGAAAAAAAAATAATCTTTTATATAAAATTCATTTTCCGTTTGTTAACACATTAACTGATGTGGCACTACAAATATAACACATTTACTGGTGTGGCACTACATAATTAACCAAATTAACCTCTTTTAGGGAGGGGGGTAATGAATTGTAGGGTGTGCTTTTCATGAAGCGCGATATCTCCACCATGACCTACCTAAAACCTTCTAAGGCACCATTAGAATTACCATGAAAAATTTCATCAAGATTGGTCTAGCCATTTTGAAATGCATAGCGAACAGATAGGTCCATGTGTGTTTCTCACTTATATAAATATTTAGTTTAATTCCAATCTTGATGAAATTTGCAAATTTGATCTTCAAAGCAAGAAGAAGGCCACTGTCTACATGAGATTTCGAAAAAATAATATTTATCGATAATAATTTATGGATTTAAATTCAAATTATGGACCAAAAATATATATCTCCTGACGAACAATGCAAGGTAAAGTTTGTGCAGCAATAGACTGCTCTGTTTGTTTCAACAGTAGTGATAGCAAGACAGAATTCTAAAAATGATATGGCATTAAATACAAAAATTGGAGAAAATATATCAGATTCAGCCAATCCAATTGTTATACAGGGTGTTTTTTTATTGAGTACAGATTTTTTGGGAGATGATAGAAGAGGTCCTTAGAAATATTTTTTGTCATATGAACATGGGGTCCCGCAGCTCCGTTTACTTACAATACTGCATTGAACAATCAAATGACACAGGGACGTAGTGTGCGTTGGTAGGCCTAGATTATTTTATTTTTAACAATTAATACAAGCAATCTACTGTAATAATTTTTAAAGTAATTGTTTGCAAAGAAATTTCAAGGTGCACGTGCTTGTTTGTTGAAAAGTCTTAGGAAAAACTTCGTCAAGGAGATTCCATGGTATCCAACCCCTTTGTAAAATACGATTAGTCCATATGTAAATGAACTAATCGCATCCTGGGAAAGCAGTAGGTAAAGATTTGTTTTAAAAAGTTCATTTGATGTACCTTTTACATGTGTAAAGTTAAACAAACAGTATGAATCGTTTTACATGGAATGATTATGCAGACATGCATCTGTGTCTCGGTGCTGCTGGTACCATAGATGGTGCAAGGCGTTTGTATGCTGAACGTTTTCCCAACAGAATTTTCTTCCCAATTCACGAACATTTGGTGCAGTAGATCGTCGTCTAAGAGAAACAGGCGCACCCCTGCGTCCCGGTGTCATTTGATTGTTCAATGCAGTATTGTAAGTAAACGGAGCTGCGGGGACCCCATGTTCATATGACAAAAAATACTTCTAAGGACCTCTTCTATCATCTCCCAAAAAATCTGTACTCAATTCAAAAAAACCCTGTATATTAAAATTCAGGTTCAGGGTGCGTCTGTAAATGTTCTAAAAACTCTTGAACCACTTATCCGATTGAGCTCATATTCGCACCATATGTTCGTTAGGTTCAGAATAAGGTTTATATGTCTCCAAAGGGAGGGGATGGGGGTAAATATATCTTGGTTTATGTTTGTTTGTTTTCTCAAGAGATGGCGCAAGGGATACGACATTAAAATTTCATCAAACAAACAGACCGAGCAACGCCGGGCACATCACCTAGTAGTTATGTATGTAAGATATTTCATTTTGTAAACTTCATTAACAAAAATATTTTGAGGACACACGGCTTATATGCATAAATCGAGGACCACCCTCTTATAAAATATAATATTCTTCGGCCTTTATAATTTCCTGACCATAATTTAAAGTTTCTCGTAATGGTCGTCAGCATACAGCTGGAAGGGTCTTCCTCCTCTGAGAATCAGTGAGAAGGCGTCGGAAATTTTATCAATACATATAATTCCTGTCCTTTGTGCTTTTCTTAGAATTGATAGTTATTAGAATTTAACATTTTCTTGAAAAGCTTTAAAAATGAGCAGTAAATGAAAATAATGGAGAGTTAGCAGACTATTGAGAAACAGTGGAAAGGCGGCAGAGAAAGCAGCCCCTTCACTCGGTGCTGCATCGATTTTTCCAGCACACTGCTTTAACTAAATAAGTGGTGAGTGACCCTGTGGCCGTCGATGCAAATGTGTCAACAGAAGAAACTGCGACTGCCAGGTCACACCAAATGATGAATGCACCAGTTTTGCTTCAAGACCTCAAGAGTAGAGTGTGAATTGCAACAGTTTACCAATTAGAAAAATTGATGGAAAAATTCCGCGACTTGGATTCGAACCAAGAATCTCGACTGTCAAGGACGACGCCTCTATCAATTGGGCTATCACAGACACTTGAATAGCCATGTTGTCACTAAGTGTCTTAAAGACAACCAAGTTGTCAAGAAGGAAAGCCCAATGGGAGGTGGGCATCCGGTTCACAGATCGTGAATATCTCCTATCCGAACCATCAGAAAGTTTGATGAACACACAATAAGAAATAAAGAAATTAAACTGGAGCAAACACCAAACATCAGGTAAAGACTACTTGGTTGTCTTTAAGACACTTAGTGACAGCATGGCTGTTCAGGTGTCTGCGATAGCCTAATTCATAGTTCTTAATTGAAGAGGTTATGACACTCGTAACTGTTCCAGTGCTATCGGCGCGAACCAGAAGATGTATCGGAAGTAGATGGCGAACAAGCAATCTATGCTTCATTTATTAAATTTGTATGAATCATTTTGAATCATTTTATTTAAGATAAAAAGCTTAAAATGTATAACTAGCTGTGTCTTAAAATAAACATCGATAACTTGTGCTTTATATGTTGAATTCTATTGTATATCTGATTATGTAATTATTTAAAGCATACTTCGATGTTTTGCCATCTGGTGGATAAAATAATAGCGGGATCGCGTTTAAACGGGAGTGTCATAACTTATGACTCATAACCTCTTCAATTAAGACACCATGGCCCAATTAGTAGATGTGTCGACCATGACAGTCGAGGTTCCTGGTTCGAATCCAAGTCGCAGAATTTTTCCATCCATTTTTCTAATTAATATCATTTACCTGATGCTTCCAGTTTAATTTCTTTATTTCCTAACAGTTTATCAATTGTTAGAATTGCAGTGTACACAGACACAAACGATCATGTACATCCATCGCCATCCAAGAAGATAATTTTGGAATTGTTGAATTTTTAGATAAACAAATGAATTTTTAAAGGTCAGGTCACACAAATTTACAGCCATAGCCAGGGCTGAAAAAAGTCAGATCAAACTATTGTTTCGTTTTCATTCTATTTCCTCCCACTTTCGTAGCCCTACACATTATTCCACACATTGTTTCTGCGGCACTCTGGTTAACTCGCTCAGTTATACACAACATACCAACACGAACCGGGGAGAACTGTTAGAGGGCCATCCATTAGGAACATTAAAAAAAAAATTCGGTTATTCTATATGAATTTTTCCTGTTTTAATGTGTTAATTTTTACTGTATATTCCCATTCAGATATTACAAACTATCATCAAAAAAAGAGTCAGAGCAACGCCGGGTATATATCACAGTTTATATATACAATAAAGATCATTTACAGACGCACACTGAGCCTAAATTTATATATATATAAAGATATAAAAATGATATATAAATTCAGGCTCAGGGTGCGTCTGTAAATGTTCTAAAAACTTTTGAACCACTTATCCGATTGAGCTAATATTTGCAACGTATATTCCTTAAGTCCAGAGTAAGGTTTACATGTCCCTAAAGTAGGGGGAGAAGGGGTAAAAATCATATATCTTGTTTATGTTTGTTTGTTTATTCAAGAGATGGCGCCAGATATTGTTTATCTTTTCCTTGAAACCGAAACTGGACTAACTGCGCAGAAGCAGGACAGCAAAAAAACTTCCGTTTTCCTCCGGATGTGTAGTATTGTTCGCACATTTCAAGGTAGGAAACGCAAGTTTTTTGCTGTCCTGCTTCTGCGCAGTTACTCCAGTTTCGTTTTCAATGGAAAGGTCTATATAAAAATTCAGGGTGCGTCTGTAAATGTTCTTAAAACTTTTGAACCACTTATCCTTTTGAGCTGATACCTGCATCAGATGTTCGTTAGGTTCAGGGTAAGGTTCACATGTGGCGAGTGTCAGGTTGGCCCAAAGAGGAAAGGATAAAAATAATATTTTGCTTGATCTGTCTGTCTGATATGAGCCTACGATATGCGCGGACCAACAATGGGCGAGGTCAAAAATGCTAACACCGAGTTGAGTTACTGAAGAAAGCCATTGTTGCTACCAGGGTTCGTACGCAGCCTTGAATTCCTTGAAAAGCCTGGAATTTCATTAAAAGGTTTTCAAGGCCTGGAAAACCTGGAAAACGAGTATAAATTAGAATTTTTCACTGGAAATTTTTTTCATATACTGGAAAAACTTGTTCACATTTTGTTTAGGAAAGAAAAAAGCAAGTAAGCATGCTGATAGCAGGTATTAAAGACACTTCCCTCCCCCCATGAAAGAAGATGGTCCGCCCTAACTTACGCGAGATATCGCGTGGGTGAAATCAAATTTCATTGGCAGGTAGCAGCATGACGTCCGGGTCCAAGGATATAAATGGATGGGATTCAGTTTCAGATTCAATTTTATCATTCATCATTATTGTTCAGTGTTATTCAATATCAAGGATGGGGAACCAAGTTTCAAAAAATTTGGCTTGAACAGCCAGAGTATTCTGAATGGCTGTCAGATGACCACACTGATAATAGCAAAGCCTATTGTCGTGTATGCCAACGTTCATTTAGCATTTCAATATGGGAGAATGCGCCATAAAAGGTAACAAGGCAGTACGTAAACACGAGGCTAACTTCCGACAGCAGAAATCGAGGCCAAGCATTTCTAGATTCTTTTCGGCTGATCCTTCTGTGTCATGCGATGTGTCAGGTAAGCAAATCTGTTTTAATTATATCTTTTCAAAAATATTGGGTCTTATTTGTTTGTAAATATATGGGATCTTTTAAACAAACAAATGGGGTCGAGGTGGGTTCCTTCACGTGGTGACCCTGAGATACAGTAGAGGCTCTCAAGTCATCTCTATTCTCACTTTTTCTTTACACCCTTCATTTTCTCTTTTTCAGAAGCTCTTCTCACTTCTCTCAGACTGGCCTCTGCTGTATGCCGAACGCCCACCACCTATTTTATTAGAGCTAACTGCTCGCCAGTTTTGATTCTGGGTAATCTAGCTGTTCTGGCCCCTGCGCACAGGCTCTCCTGGCGGACTGTATCTGTGAGCGAGAGATTAGCGGAGGGGCGTGGGCCGTGAACCGGTGCTAGGCAAGGACTAAGCGTTGCTAAGACCCAGGCCTTGTGTGGGGAGATGGTGGAACTCCCACCATCAAGAACCATCCTGTGAGGGATGCCCTGCATTCGCCATTAGGCGTATACCCAGAAGGTAGTTGGCAAAGTTACCCGGGAGGCAAGTGACAGTCACTTTTACTGACCGGATGTGGCGCTGAAATTTGGCTAGGAGCTAACTAGCGGTGAAAGGTTAAGCTGCTAGTGCATTAACATTTCGTTAAGTTTTATCTTTATTTTCTGTATTAATGAATCATGAATTAGTAAGAGCCTTGGTATTTTAAAATACATATTTACCAAATCCTCTTTTTCATCTGAGCTTTGCAACATTATGATATTTATGTAAACGCTAGTATTCGTATTTTTTTTCATTATTTATTTATTTGCTCATTTGGTTGTTTATTTATTTTGCTTGTACATATTAGTTGTTTGATTATTCATTGATGTGGGCGGTATAGCCTATATTGTTTCAACTAGGCTCCTTCCTATAATTTCATTCTGAAAGGGGATGTTTGCCAATTCCCTTCCCCCACCCCTTATTTTAAACTTTATAGTCTGTATCCACTTCATTTAGAATCGGAATTTATGAAGATTTATCCAGATTGCTATCGTATTGAAGAAAGATTTTATTGAATTAAGAAATATGATGCAGCTCCTAAATATTAGGTTACAAAAGCCCCTTCTAAATTGGCTAATTTTATAAGAATTTAAATGTTTGTAAATAATTTTTTTTTTTTCTAATATGTTTCAATAGAATTCGTTAATTTATTTCCAATTTTCAGATGTTCCTGGGACCTGTACCTCTTTCAGTAATTCCAACAAGCTATGGACAAGCAAAGGATGATGTATGGACTGCAGAAAATTGTATCATCACATTATTCTTATAATAGTTGCACCAATATTGAACAGTCGTTTCAACGGATGTTTCCAGATAGCAATATTGCTAATCAGTTCAGCTGTGGTGAAAAAAAATGTTCATATATAATTTGCTATGGGTTAGCTCCATATTTCCAACGACAACTCACCGATGAGATGCGCACTGCTGATAATTTTGTCATTTTATTTGATGAAAGCCTGAATGATTACACCCAAAATATACAAATGGATATTCATATTCGTTATTATGATGAGTCCCGTAATCAAGTAATTACAAGATACTTAAACAGTGCATTTCTTGGACATTCAACTGCTGATATTATGGTTCAGGAATTTCTAGATAAGTGCAGTAATTTAAACTTAAACAGACTAATCCAGTTATCCATGGATGGCCCAAATGTAAATTGGTCATTTTATAAAAAGATCAAAGCGGAAATTTTTGATAATCGTTGTGGGCTACTTGATTTAGGAAGTTGTGGTCTGCATGTCATTCACAAAGCTTTTAAAAGTGGATTTGATTCCGTGACTTGGGATTTGGGATCAATTTTGTCTGCGTTACATCGTATTTTCAAAGACTCTCCAGCTAGAAGAGAAGATTATAGAAATATAACAGGAAGTGATATATTTCCATTAAAATTTTGTTCACATCGATGGATTGAAAATACTACTGTGGCCTCGCGAGCATTGTTGATCCTAAACAACATTAAAAAATATGTTTCTGCTGTTCAGAAGGACCCGAAAAAATATTTCATTCCTAAAAATACAAGTTTTAGAGTAATAACAGAAGCCTGTAGAGATTCCTTTACTTTCAGTCAAACTATGTTTTTTTGAATCAGTTGCTCATCAATTTAATTCATTTTTAATCAGATACCAAACAAACAAGCCTATTGCTCCCTTTTTGTGTGCTGATTTAGAAAAATTAATTCTCTCCGTCATCTGAATCCACCGTCCACCGTTAATAATAAGTTT
>JAHWFO010007254.1:465016-541005 GCA_023313115.1 Rhysida immarginata
GTATATAAAGGCTTGCGAGCCTCTTGTTGTGTATCCTTGAAGAAGCCGGGAATAAATGGCGAAACTAGTCGATAATCCTGTTGTCCATCTTTTATACTGCAAGGCCACCACTCACTTCGTTAGTAGTAAGTACAGTATTAAGATCCTTTCTGATATAAAAGATTTATTAAGAATGATATTTTAGACGGAGCCACATTAACATCGCAGCTGATCAATCTTGATGTATTAAATGAAAAAATACATTTATTTTAGCCAGGATTTTCTGCAGATAAATTAATGAAGGAATTACTCTTTTCAAAAAAAGCAACTGAAAAAGATGCCATGCAATTCAAAATGAACTGTAAAACTATTCTGTCAAAATCTGTGGCCAAACTTTTAATAAAATCTCCTTTAGCCTTTACGATGACAAGGAACTTATCATGTTTGAACCCACTGCTAATGAATGATAAAGCACTTTGCCAATTAAAATTTACAAAAGTATTAAATCGCCTTGTAGAAGTAAAGCAGATAAACGAATCAAAATGTGGTGCCATTCTTCGGGAGTATGATTCTTTTTTAAATGAAATTGTTTCATCTAACGCTTCAGAATTTAAACAATTTAATGCAGACAGTGACCGACTGGACACATTTCTAAGTACGTATTTAAAAGACGCTAAAGAACTTAAGAATCTGTGGAATATAGTAAAAAAACTACTTATATTATCACATGGGCAAGCATCTGTTGAAAGAGGGTTTTCAATCAACAACAAATTAATAGTTGAAAATTTAAAAGAAAGATCTGTTGTTTCTCAGCGAAATGTTTATGATGTGATAAATTTATCTGGAGGACCAATTACAAAATCAATGTTAAGTTATGCCCAGTCTGCAAGACAGAAATACATCCAGCATTTAGAAGATGAAGCGAAAATAAAGAAGAGAACAGATCTGGATTTAAATGGTAAACGTAAACAAGAGCAAATGGAAAGTCTCAAATCAAAAAAGAAAAGAATAGAAGAAGATATCACGAGTTTGTTACGCTCGGCTGATGAGCTGGCAGAAAATGCAGAAAATTCGTCAGATTTAACTCTTTTAACAAAGTCAAATGCATTGCGTCAGAGTGCTAAGAAGAAGCAAGAGACAATTTCTAAAATTAATATGGATATTAAATGTATTCAGGAAATATAAAATTTAAATAAAACTTTAAACAAAATTTAAATTGTTTCTTTCGTAACTTTTCATGTTAAGTTTTTTTTTTAACTATCATTATTCTTGGCCTGGAAAAGTTATAAAATATGTCTGGAAAAGGCCTGGAATTTTACATGGAGGAAAGTGTACGAACCCTGTAGCAGCTACGACAGTCAACAATACATTAACAATCGAGCAATAATCATTGCTTCACCAACCCAACTCGGTAATTGCATTTTTGACCTCGCCCAATGTATGTCATCGCCTACAAAGCAGAGTAAAGTTTCTGCAACAATAGGCCATAAAAAATTACTTTGGCTATGGTCATGGATGAAGAAATACAGGATGGGAAACTCCATTGTTTAAAGCGTGATTTTTTTTTTTTCACTGGCGCTCTCTGGCCATTTGCGTGGGCAAAACTCTCTGTCTAGCAGACAACTTTACTTTTTCTTATTGGCCTCGATGGCTCAGTGGTTGCGTGATCTCCTCTGATCAACACCTCCTAGACAGAAGGCCTGATAACGGAAACGTCATACACTGTTACATCATCATTAGTCGACCAAATTTAGGGCTTATTATTGGTAGAAATAAAATTAACAATGGTCCACTAATGATGATGTAACAGTGTATGACGTTTCCGTTATCAGGCCTTCTGTCTAGGTGGTTGCTCTGATGCCTGTAAATGTGGCTTCGATCCCGGCCGAGGACGACGAGGATTTTTGCAGAATCTATCTATATATATAAAGAAGGATGTTTGTCTGTACGTTTTTTTATACAAATCTACAGTTTTATTCCGATCTTGATGAAATTTCGCATACATGACCTTCAAAGCATGAGGAAGGTCACTGTCTACCTCAGATTTCGGAAAAATAATAATTATCGATAAAAAATCGATATTCATGGTTATGGCAGGGCATATTAATGAGAAATATCTCATGACCAACAATGCAAGGCAAAGTTTGTGCAACAATAGGTATCAACAATGGTATCAACACGCAATGCACCAACACAAGGCAGGGATCAACAATCAATATCTCATGACTAACAATGAAAGGAAAAGTTTGTGCAAGTGTAATTATCCCGGGCAACGCTGGGTACCTCTTCTAGTACTATTATATAAAAGAAAGAGCGAAAAATGTATACATTCATTCATTCAGGCATTTCTGGAGAAATAAGAACGGAAAAAGCTGAATTTTCAGCAGCAAGCAGGAGGTGGTGGAGTCATGGTGTTGGCGGCATGTGTTTATGAAGGAAAGACCGACATTGTGATGATAAACCAACGAATGGACTCAAAGCTGTATCATCAGATGCTATATGATCATCTCATCCCATTTGGCCCACTCATTGGAGGAGGTGAATGGTGTTATCAGCTAGACAATGCCCCATGCCATGTATCAAAAAAAAAGGATGGTTTAAACGTGAAAAAAAAATCAGAATTTTGGATTGGCCTTGTAGAAAACCTGATAAGAATCCTATGGAGAACGTCTGGGTTGCATTAACCAAACTTGTATATGCTAATAACAAGCAATATCATTCATGTAATGAATTGAAATTAGCTATTTATAATTGTTGGGAGATAAAGTTGGAATATTTATAGAAGTTAATAGAAACAATGCCCAATCGCATATTTAACTTTATTTAAGCTAACGGTTGGTTGGTTTGGCTTGTTTGGTATTAACGTCCTTTTCAACTACTATGGTCATTTCAGGACGGCGTCATGGGGGCCGTAAATTTTGCCTCGCAAGGGTTCTTTAACGTGCAGCCGGCAAACGACTACACAGGACCAACGGCTTTACTTCCCTTCCGAAGGAAGTGCGTGATCTCAAGATTTTTCCTCTGAAAAAATCCTCGTCGTCCTCGGCCGGGGTCGAACCCGCGTCCTTGGGCATCAGAGGCGATCACGCAACCACTGAGCGACCGAGGCCAACGAGAGACAGTCCAGGTCACTCAAAAGTCATGTGATCATCGGGGTCCGGACAACAATCCATCCTTCATTGTTTCCAACAAACGAAAAAATATCGATTATTAAATTCCAAGATGGAGGCAATTAAGGATGGATTGTTGCCCGGACCCCAATGATCTTGGCACTTTGAGTGCCCTGGCCTGTCTCTCGTTGGCCTTGCGAGCCTTGGAGGCCGATTTAAGCTAACGGAGGCTTTGTTGGTTAATAATGTAAAAACAACATCCATTGTAATAATGTCCTGTGTCTATAAATGTTTTACACTTGCAAATTATCAAACTAGTTTTTTAACGTATTTCTTAATAACTATCAGATAATTTTTAATGCTTTTGCATGATCGGGGTTTCTTTTGGTTGATTATTATAAGTCATTATTAATATTTTTGTATAAACTGTGCCATTTAAATAAACCATCATTTTGGGAAGTGTGCCTGTATTTTCTTTACGCACCTTATGAAGATTGCAATGAGTTTTAGAATATACGAGAAAAATGTATCAACAGTGTCCTCGGTAGAAATAGAAAGAAAGAGCCGAGAAGTTATCTCAACTCCACGATAACCGTTTCAAATTGCACACATTGCACAATACCTATATTTTAAAGACCATTTACTCTTCTTGTATCCAGATCTGAAGGGTCTCATTAATTTCCCTGTGGCCTAAGTGGGAACAGGAAACACAACTGTCTTGGTAAACGAAAAATTTTCGCTAGCTGTACGGAATATCATGAAACATACACTGATGGATCCTTTGACCCAATATCGTACGTGGGTGAAATTGGGGTATTCATTCTCCGTTGATAAATCTTCGGCCCTTAGCGGTTTCCCGATATTAAAATCCTTCATAGTAAAAGCGGCAGCTATCTCAATCCCTCGCTCTTATATGATCTATAATCAGGAGCCTAATAATGGATAATTTTAACAGGCTCAAGAAGCAATTTATCAGCCATATACCATGCATTGGAAAATAAAAGAAAAAATCCAGCTGGTCCCACAAATCAGTCATCGGACAGTTAATACCATCAATAATAAACCTACTACCAAAAACTTTTAACTTTTATGTGGATCCCAGCTCAGAGATTCAGGAAACTTTTATAGATTCAGAAAGAGAATCCAAAAACATTCATTTATCATTCATTATCATTTTTCATTTAATTTTCATTTATTATTTATACATAATCTCTACGAGGAATACCAAAGGAAGCTGGTAAAATTTATTTTATTTTTTTATTTTATTTAATACAATTATACAATTTTAAGAGGGTAATCAATAGAAACAAACAAAATAGACTCATACAGGTGTATTTCATAATGAACAGGCTGATGTATTAGCAACAAAAAAAAACCCCGCTAGATCAATTATGGACCAAAATTCACCTTTGTAACTAATAAAATTTCAGATTGTAATAAAATTAATCTAGTTCCTGAACACAAGTATAACGGCATCGATTCAATGGTCTCGGCAGATTGGTTTTTATCTAATTTTGCCACCAGCCAAATCAAAAACTTGAATCAATGGCAGTGAATAATATCCCGAAAAAGAAATATCACGAAATTTGAATAAAGAGTAGAAGCTATAGTCTACAGGTAAATATAAAAACCTGCTGCCCAAAATATCCTTAAACATGAAAATTAAGGAAATTAGACCGAACCATCATTATATCATCCGACGCAACGTTTGTCATTAAAATTTTGAAATTTAACACCAACATCAAAGTACAGTGACTTACAAAACTGCAGATTTACGTTTTATTCTATAATACTTGAACGGGTAAATGTGTATATTTTATTTTAGATATCAAATAAGACACCTTTAAGGTATTCAATAAAATAAAAAAAAATTCTACAGGGTGATTCAGTCAATTTCTGACCATTTCAGTACTATGATTTATTGACCCATTAATGTTTACAAACTTAGCATTTCAGTATGATATTTTAGGCAGTTCGGAATTTTTATTCCCGTGGAAAAGTCTTGATGATATGCTCAATGTGGCCACCACGAACGTTTTGAACTGCTCGCAGCCGAATGGTGAAGTTATTCATAACTCTATCCAGGATTTCTGCATCCACAAGGGTGCAGCAGTCGACGATGCTTTGTCGCAGCTGGTCTAGAGTTCTTGGTGCTGTAGTGAACACACTGTCTTTAAGGAACCCCCAGAGATAAAAATCACATGGGTTTAGGTCAGGACTCGTAGGGGGCCAAAGAAAGCCACCCCCGAATCGATCTGGAAACCTGTTTGAAATGAAACGATTTCCGAATTTCTGATTGAGAAAGTCTAGCACTTCATTAGTGGTGTGAGGTCTAGCCCCATCCTGTTGAAACCATTGATGTCGAAGAGGTATACGCCTCCTTCGCAGCTCGGGGATAAAGAAGGTTTCCAACATGTTAAGGTAAGCCTGTGACGTTACGGTGCCCTCAAAAAAGAACGGACCAATGATGCCTCTTTTGGAAATCGCGCACCAAGCCATAACCTTTCTTGGATGAAGAGGTGGATGACTTATGGATCTCATGAGGGTGCTGGGAACCTCAAAAACGAACATCGTGTTTATAACGTCACCTGACAGATGGAAGAAGGCCTCATCTGACACCCGCAGGTTGACCACAATGTCCTGATTGGCTTCCATGTCTGCTCCAAACTCCATCGCAAATTGTTGTCGCTTCTGTCTTCCAGTGTCTGTTAACTCCTGATAAACATGGATCTTATACGGGAACAGGTGTAAATCCTTTCTCAAAATTCGCCACCTCGTGCAATACGAGAGCCCTTCTTCAATGGATAGGCGGCGAACAGATTTTTTGGTAGGGGAATCGACCAACCTTGTGCGAACATTTTCGACAACTTCGGCCGTTCGAGCACGAGCTTCGCTCCCGCCTTTTTTCTTGCCTTTAACACAATCAGTGGCACGAAATTGCTTGACAAAATCCATGATTGCTTGCCTGCCTGGTGGGTCTCGACACTTACACTCCTTCCGGAACTTTCTTTGCACGGTTACAGGTGATTTTGTCTCGAAATACCATTCGACAACCTTGCATTTCTGCTCTGTTTATAAAATGGGCGCCATTTTTCAACAATACGATTTCCATGCAGCGCCGTTGCAACAATACAAACTCCAACTATTTAGAAATTCGATATGGCGCTCATATTCTTTCAGTTGTTTATCCCTAATGCACGTCATTCGAGTGAAATGGTCAGAAATTGACTGAATCACTCTGTACTTAAGTCTACAACTGTTGGAAGCAACCACTGGGACACTGTTTTCCAGGGTAGAGACTAAGAAAGTTTTGATTAACCAATCATAGAAGCTATACAAATATCTGTAAAAAATATAACCATGAAATTTTTAATATCTTTTACAAGACATAAGCAACGCATTTGCTGTCATTCTTAGCTAATGTTTCAATAAGAAACCTGTCCCAAAATAAAGGTGTCTCAATGTCTTTACTTGAAAAAGGAAAACCCACGCGTTGTAGCGAGCAAAAAATGAGCAAATCGACTATTAGCAGGGTACGACAAAAGTTCGCACCAACACTTACCAAAAATCATGGTGGACGTCTAGTAACCTTCACAGTAGCTGAAAAAATGACATCTCGTGCGAACAATTACAAGTTGGAAAGCGGACGATACAGACAAATGCACAAACGCTTTTCGAGAACTGCTGCTCGGGCTTAAAACAATCTGAACAATGAAATCCATTGTAAAAAAAAACAAAAAAAACGACCAAAACTTTCATCTAAAACATCAGTGCAAAGTTTGAAGGTGGCAGTGCCACATGGGGTTGCATCAATTCAAAAGGAGTTGGTCATACTGTATGTGCAAAGAGATTAAACAAGAAGTTAATCCTCCCGAGGAAGGTATAGGAAAGTAGATTAATCATCTATTTTTACCCTTTTATCTCATTTTTACCCCCCCTCCTCAAATTTTTAAATCGAAAAATTGATTTTCTCGAACGTAGCATTTAGAAAGTGTAAAAGAGCTCATTTCCGATCGAATGATATATGTTGCCGTAGTTGTAAAGACCAAGTAACTGCCACCCCCACAATTCCGACCCCATTGGGACAATTTGGCCCAAACTTCATAGTAATGTTGAATCTGCTTAGAGGAATCTGCATACCGAATTTCACTCTTGTATATGCATAGATACGCGTAGACCTTTTGGTCCCCTCCAATTTCCGCCCCCAGCGGGCCAATCAAAACCAAACTAAATAGTGAAAGTGCACATGCCCATGGTAAGCTACATCCCGAATTTCAACCTTCTACCTCAAAAAATGCGAAAATAATGAAGGGGACGGACATTGTGAAATCAATAAGTAGCTCAATTCTTCCGCTACTTAATAAAAAGGACTATCAGTGTGCTGGAAATAAATCTTCCTTTGTTAAGGATTTTCGACTTACCAAGAAAAAAGTTGCATTTCAACAAGACTGTACTGTAAAACTTACAACTTGGAATGGACAGCCCAATCACCAAACCTAAATCCAACAGAACATTTGGGGACACACTTGAAGCATAAATTAGAAGATTACCAATATGATGCCAAAAGTATGCATGAAAAATAATACAAAATGAGCGGCGAAAAATTCAACCATCTGTATAAAAATCCTAATTAACAGCATACCTAAAAGGGTTGCTGCGGTGTTGAAGGTTAAAGGAGGCTATGTGAAATATTAAAAAATTTTATTTAGACGAATTTAAAAGCATGTCAAGAACAAAACCGTCCCAATGGTACATTTTAAAAACAGTACAATTCTTTGAAAACATTATGGGTCAATCTTTGTAATAAAACCATCTTTTATTATACTAAGGCTGCATTTATAGGTATTCCTCGTTTTGCATGCCTTCACTTAAACTCGTTTCGCCTTAAAGACGCTTGAAATAACCAAAAACATGCAGCCGAATCCTCGGCTTAAGACAAACTAACGAAAATGATTCCACAGAAATGAAACCTGGAATGGAAGAACATAACAGAACTATTAAATTTTCATCATGATGAGTTAATAACAAAGCCTTAATTAAGTTTGGAAGAAGAAAACAATAGAGAGAAGAAACAAACGAAGTGGCAAACGAATCCAACCTCCCAAAAAGTTTAAAAAATTATGCATCCTATTCAAGCCTTTCTACTATTTTATTAGAAAAAGATGCTAATTATGAATTAGTGAATAGTGAAATGCATTACCTCTTTAATAATTTACATGAGCTTATGTACAATGAACTAAAAAAAAAAAAAAAAAATAGAAATGTTTTTTCACAAAGTACTAAATGAATCGTTTAAAAACTGTAAGTATCAAAAATTACTGCAGTGTAACATTTTAAGTTAAATAATGTTTTAAAGTAAAGCAATTATTGGATTGTATTTTATTTATTTATGATACATACAATTAGTATTTGGTTTTTCAAACACAAACTTTTTTTAACCTAAGAAATAGAAAATGGTCCCCGCTTAAAGACGAAATCGAGAAATACATGTACTTGAAATCTAAATAAAATAACTTGTACAAACACTTGCTTTTAAGCAATATCAAATAGTACACAAAACTGCAGTTACCACAGAACAAGAAAAAAGAAATGTTTTCATATTCTGTAGTTAGATCGTGGGCGATAAAGAGTCGGCAAATGCTGAGGGCCCCAAAAAACGAAAAAAATATAATTTAAGACAAATTTTTTAGGAAAGACTGGCAATCTGAAACAGATTTGGTCTGACATAGAGAACCCGAAATGTAGTTTGATCAAATAGAAACCATCCAAAAAATTTTCAATGTCTGCTGTATAAATCACAGAGTAGTAGTAAAACAACATAAGTGCAGTTTCGCCTCTCCGACCTAGTGTTATTCAACTAGAAGTGAAATAAAATTTTTTTTTACCTGTTCGCATACTCTATTAAAACAGAGCTTTGCTAATATCGAGACCCACTAGATAACTAACTCAAACTAAACCAAACAAATTGTAATCAAGGGATAGTACGTTCGCACAGGCTTAGCACCAGGTCATGAAACGGATTCAAAAAAGACAATTATTTTTTTCAGTTGGGGGGAGGGGTGAGTCCTTAAAAACCATAATTACTCCAAAATGGCTCTTCGCTGCCAAACAGTTTCTTTTCAAAAAAGGTTCGTCTCAATGAGAGGAGACCCCTCACGTCGTTTTTACTGTTTGGGTCGATGAAATGTTATGCTTCTGCCATTTGTTCATTTTTAGAAAAAAATATTAATTTCTCGAAAAAGGCTTAGCCCATTTTCGTCAAAAATAGTTTAAAGATCCCTATAAGTGCAAATTAATTTTTTTATATATTAAAAAAAAAATCTGTCGGGGGGATATCGATAATAACTGCAAAACGGCTCTTCAGAGCCAAACAAGTCATTTACAAAACAAATTCGTACAAGTCGAGTTTCTTGAGTTTGGTTCGCTGGTTTGAATGCTACAGCCATTTTATAATTTTTAGAAGAAAAATAATATCTCTAAAAAGGCTTACCCAATACGCCAAGGCACAGTTTTAGGTTCCCTATAAGTATGTGTAATTTTTATTCCGTTCTGGTATTTGCCGTATCGGACGAGTTAACTGCACAAAACTGGCCACATACCTACAGACGGAAATTTTAACATATCTTTTCGAATCACGAGTTTTCAAGTTGATTTCAAAAAAAAACAAAACAAAAAAAAACAAAAAAAAAAAACGAATGAGTAAGAACTTCTCACTGCAGCAACTCAACTCTATTCCACTCTCCTCGATTAATAAACAGGAGGTAAGACTTGAGAAATGGAAGAGACAAAAAAAAAATTCTACTTTTTAATGTAAGTCCTAAGGAGCAAGATTGACCCCAGTTTCAATTAGGCCTAAATCTCCATCATGGGCCTACTCTTAATTTACAAAACATATTCAGTTATAATCCCTATATAATATATTAAATTTGTTCGAGCCTTCCTTCATTATCCACTATATCCTCTTCTTTTACTGCAATACATATATCTAACACGAATATTTCCTCCTGCGTTTCTTCCAATTTTCTCCCTTCCTTCTTCCGTGGTGAGTAATATGAGAGCGTCACTTGTTTTCATTTCTTTATGTTTTACATGTGACTTCCGCTTCCGGCTTCAGTATTGGAGCTCAGCTGCAGAGGGAAGATGGCGACGCTAGTTCACCCTCCTATCTCTAGTGGTCAAGCACTGAAGGAGCATACATTAGCCGTCACTCGAGATTACATTTCTCAGCCACGATTGAGTAAGTATTCCATTTGCGCTTTTTAAACTTTACCTTTCAGGTAAAATGAGATATTTTAACTTCAACTTCGCGAACTGGGCCAACGCGATGGTTCTCTCATTATCGATGTGGACCCATTGATGGAAAAAAATTTTTTTTCCATCCACCCGATCGTTTGATTTTAATGAGTAGATTTTCTTTTCTTTCATAATTTCTTTTCCTAATATACTCCGAGATTCTTGTTTCGTTCAGAATAAGGAATCATGGCATCGATGGTAAAGAAAAAGAGCTGTAACTAGCCTCTTCCACACAGATGATGATGTGGTTATACTGAGTGTTGTAAGAAGAGGACGTTTAGTCCATTTTTTCTGTTTTTAAGCCATTTTATTAACTAAATTATGTTTGAAATTCTAAAATAAATTATATTGAAGGAAAATGGAAAGATTAAATCCTCATTACCAATGATCTTATCAGCAAAAATGTGATAAACTTTAGAACGCGATAATTACCGAGACACCTTTATTGCTTATTTTGAAATTACAATTAATAAGAAAAATAGGAAAATTTAATAAAATTATTTTAATTAATTAATTATTTTAATGTAGTTGGTTAATGAATCATTAAAATAATATTTTTATCTCGCATCGCCTCAGCACAGTAAATGTATTTAGAAAATAGTTGTAAGGCATAATTAAAGGGCGGTACCAACCAGTATAAACTGGATGTTTCTACCTGTTTTGTAATTATCGTCATTAATTTATCTATTTCTTTGATAATTATGTCCGTATAAATTTTTTGAATTAAGATTACTTTTATTTTTATTTCAGCTTATAAAACTGTTTCAGGTGTAAATGGCCCATTGGTCATATTGGATGATGTGAAGGTATTTTTTTTTTTTACTTCATTATTATTAGCAATTAACATAAAACAAGCATAATTCAGTATTGATTTGTTATCTTTGAAAATGTGCCAATAGCCAAAGAATTATCATTACAATAATGATTAATAAAAAAAATATATATTGAGCAATTTTTAATTATTCATAGAAAATATTAAAAGCATAAAAGGAAAATATGCAATAATTAAAACAATAATATAAAAATTATTTTCAACAAAAAATTTCAAAATTCTTAACAAGGGAATGTTTCAAATCGTGTAAGTGTGTTGCAAAACGGGCCTGTTGCAATCAAAAAAAAGAAATTAAAATGACCAAAAATTATTTGTGCAAAGAGCCGTAGGCAACAGATACAATCGAACTCGATATCTCGAAAAAATTTTTTTTCCCTACATTTTCACTATTAATTCAGTGTAATTTTCCGTCATTATCTCGAAGCATTTTCTCGGATGTCGAATTTTGACTTCGTGTGCCAGCGAAATACAAGGCATTTAAAAACATTAGAGAGTTAAGGTTATTTCGTTTCAGAAATTTTTGTACGAAAACAAAAAATTTTGACGTCACTTCCGTTAAAGTTAGATTGTTCTTTATGTGGGTTGCCAAAAAAAATTAACGAAAAAATTTTTTGATCTCGTTGGCAAGTCTCTGTTGCATATAAGATGTTTGAGCATGTGCAGTTTGTGCATTTCTGACATAGTGGTGCCACTTGGGCAAGGCATAACCCTTTATTACAGATGCCATTTTAAATTGCCTATTGGTCTCTGTATTCCCACAGTATCTTATAAATCAAGATTTAAGGGTCATTAAAGTAACCTTCAAAATCTCAAATGGTGATGCCTTGAAGATTGTTGGTATTTAAACCAGTCTTTACTGCAGCAACCCATAAATGAATTGTCTTATCATGAATTCTGCCTCCTCGGCCTCTTACTTCCCACTCTTTAGAAAAGACTTCATCTTCAGTTTATTGGTGCAAATTGCATATTGTATGTCGTGCCACACCATCCTCATATTCCTCATAGTTGACTTCTACCAACTCTTCTTTTCAGTGTTTGATGAATCGCACTTGCAAATTTCAATCTGGGAGAACAGTCAATTGCTTTTCCTCATTGACAATGTATTGGAGGATCCTTATTCCCATCATTTTCTTTAAGCTGCTTTGTCCAAATTCTGTATGCATCTGCGAGATATCCTTTGGGAAGTTTCAGGCTTGCATATTTTAACTGGAAAGGGGTGAGAAATTTAGCTGCTGCTCTCTTGGCTCTCTGCTGTTTCCTCTTGAACTAGCTCACTTACATTTCTTTAGAATTGAAGAAGCCGATTTTGATAAGCATTGTGTAACACATGAAGAGAGCACGTTCTAGTATCTAACAATTGGTTTGTCCATGAAGAGATTGATTATACTGAGTATTCATAATGGTCCAAATTTTATTTACAAAAGGATCATAATTTCCAAGCTAGAGTAGCATTGAAACATTGGGATTATTCCTAGTTATGATCTTCAACACTATATTGGATATTATGTCTGCACTAGCAGTTACCAGTCCAGTTACCACTAGCAGATACAAGTCTGTTATGCAGTTTTACACTGCTGGCTAAAGAAATTGCTATACTCTCTTTCTGTACTGAAAATATTATTAAACCATCACAGGCAGATAGATGATAGTACAAATGAGCAGTGATTAATCTTTCGCACATGAAGGGTGCACCATTTAGCGTCTTCAAAACACATGAAGGGTGCACATGAAGGTCAATATGGTGTAGAGCCTCCTTTTGAAGAATTCTGACCTTCTAGCCTTCTAAGACTCCATTAAGCACTGGGTGATGGCTCCAAGCACCCTCTATATAATGTGTTGCAATGAATTTTGGCAACATCAGTTTAATCATTTGCATTTTGCCTTTGGTACTTCATGATGGTTTAATGTCATTGCAGATGTTAACTCCTTCTGGGTAAAGCGATTTCCGTGGCCAGCCCTGTATTTTGATGAGCCAAATATCATAATCACATCTGAAGTTTCTTTACTGTCTGCTTTGTGGTCTCATCACAGCATAATGTGTACAAACCTTAAGAATCATTTTGGAAGAGTCAAGAGCTGTACCCTACACAAATAACACACGTTTACTCCTCAGAATATTGAAATGGATTCGAATATAATAAATACAGGAACTATAAATTTTACAAATAATAAGTTTCCCCCTTCCTTCTCCAAGTTATTTCGTCATAATGATAATTTTTTAAGTCAAGGTTCTCCTTCAACAATGTTGGACAGGGGTTCTTTTCTCTTTTCTTGAAGATATTCTAAGTACCTGTTCACCTGCTATGAAGTATATATTTGTGGAGTTATTTTATAATTTTAAGTATTCTCATCTTGGAAAATAAAATTAATTTTCATCATTTTTGAATTTTGTTGGGTAAAATTGACAACTGAAGTTCTCATCTGTCATTTTGAGTTTCGGAGAAAAATCCCGAGAATGAAAAGGGAATTTGTTAGCTTGGAGAATCCCAAGTTGAGGAGGGAACACTTCATTTTTTTCCTGTTTTCCATCTTCAATCTATTAATATTTTACAAATAAAGATATCTTGGACTTGGAATAAAGATTCCTGTTAACAAAGTAGGAATAAAGGTCTCTCAAAGAGAACGCATTCCTATTAATTCTTTGGTGTTCTTTTTATTATGTCTATTTTCATCGATAAACTTAAATTTTTTTTTTTTTTTTTTTGGTCTTTCGTCCAACAAACTTTAATAAATGTCCGAAGACAAATTATATGAAGTGTGTTATCTTCTATGTTCCACTGCGGCCCTTTACTGATATCTTAACTTGATTCAGGTGTTCTTGAAGCTTTTTTTATCAAGGAAAGTTCTAAAGTTTTACTTTAAACTCTGTAGCTGATTATATTCTTAAGACTTAAAAGTAGTGCATATTTTTTCTTGCGATTCTTTATTTATTTTGCTCACAAAATGTATATTCTATGAAGAATAGTATTACTCTAAAGGCCCCAATAGAAGCCGGGTCTTGATTTAACACTGGGTATTCAAACTAAAGTTTCCAGTAAAAACCTGGTCTAATTGGATCAGTGTCCACATGTCTGATCGGCAGCTGGTTACTTGGCCCTTTTTTGTTGAAACTTTTATGTGGATTTTGGTCTAGATTCCTAGAATAAAATTTTGTTTTGAATAAAAGGTAGCATCTGATTTCTAATTTATTAAATCTATCATCTCTATCTGTATAAAAATGGATGTTGGTATATACCTGGTGATCCAAAAGTGTATTACATTTTTTTACATTGTTAACGATATTTTCAGTGTTTGCTTTCCAGCAATTCAATGCTTTCATAAGAATCATGAGGCACACGCAAACACTGAAAATGTCGTTAACAATGTAAAAAATGTAATACACTTTTGGATCACCCGATATATATGTATGAGATTGATAAATTCCAATATCATTTCACCAATTACCAAGAAAGTTGGCACACTTGATCTTCAAAGCATGAGGAAGGTCACTGTCTACCTCAGAATTCAAAAAAATAATAATTATCGATAATAAATCGATATTCATGGTGATTGCAGGGCATATTACTAAGAGTTATCTCATGACCAACAATGCAAAGCAAAGTTTCTGCAACAATAGGTATCAACAGTGGTATTTACACACAATTCATCAGCACTATGCACAGACCAACAGTATATATCTCATGACCAGCTACGCAGGGCAAAGTGTGCAATATAAATAGGTTCATTAAGTATGAAGATTCCATCCCACTTCTAAGAATTATAAAAAAAAATTGAATTTGAAACAATATATAGAATTCCTGTTGCTCGGGCTTTTCTTAGAATTGACAGTTATTAGAAATTAACCATTTCTTTAAAATCTTTTAAAAACGATCAGTAACTGGAAATATAAGGGTCGTTCAAATGAAAACGAAAATTTGTGTGGGAATAAAAAAAGACAACTTGTAGGATCGTAAGTTTTTGTTTTCAACAATTGCGAAACCCCACTTTCACATTGCACATTAGGTTGCAAGTGTTGCATCATGTGAGAAAGAATGATAGCTCGCGCTTCGAAGCTCTGCAAGTGATCGCTTCGTCCAAAAAAACAAAAAATGGAGTCTACGAAACAGGAACAGAGAGCAGTGATTCATTTTTTGACATGTGAAGCACGGGAAGGTGATGTTGACCGTGTTTTTTGATCACAAAGGTCCGATTTTACTGGACTTTCTTGAAAAAGGCACCACAGTTAACGCAGTACGAGATATGGAAACATTGAAGGCACTGCGCATGGCCATCAAATGTAAGCGTCCTGGACTTCCTACAGAAGGAGTGCTTCTTCTCCACGACAACGCACGTCCTCACACCTCGAAAGCAACGGTAGACCTCATCAAAAAGTTGAACTGGGAAGCAATGCAGCATCCACCTTACAGCCCTGACTTATCCCCATGTGACTTTCATGTGTTTGAGGATCTCAAGAAACATCTGAAAGGCCAAAGGTTTCAGTCGGACGATGAAGTGACAGAAGAGGTTTTGGAATGGTTCCACACGCAACCAAAAGAATTACGTGCCTTTTTACACAGTGGGATAGTATTTATAAATTCCTTGTATACATTTTGGATAAAAAAAAATTTTTCATTTTCATTTGTACGACCTTTATAGTAAAGAGTTACAGACTATTGAGAAAGAGTGGAAAGGTGAAGTGGAAGCAGTCCCTTCGCTCGAGCGACAGTTGACAACATAACCGATAACAAAGCATACATCAACTCGACTTATCAAATCAACAAACATACTGTACTATGCTCTATAATAATCGTTGGAAGGATACATATTAATTCATATGTCTCGAACTGTCACCTAATAAATGAATGAGTTTTGATCAGATAAGGCAAAAAGTTATTCGAGCGTCGGAAACATATGAACAACGGGAGCTTCGTCTACAGTAGGAAATTGTAGAATTACTGAAAACCAATTTGAGTTAGTATTTCACTTCTTGAGGTTGTTCTGTTCATACAACTGTAATATACCGGGCAAAGCCGGGTGTCTCTGCAACAGAAGAAACGGTGACTGCTGGATCACTCAAAGTCGTGAATGGCCAGGTTTTGCTTCAAGACATCGATTGCAGAGTGCAAATGCAATAACAGATTATCAAGTAGTGAAAAAACCCCACTCGGATTGTTGGGATTGGAAAGCAGCCAGCTACGAACGATCATGTACATCCACTGCACCCAATAAGTAAGCTGTTTTGTCAAAGTTATTGTTGCCATATATTTCCACATCAAGGCCAGGGAAATATTGTTGCAATGACAAACCAAGTGATGATGATGTTAAATTTTTTTAAAGAACATTTATTTACAAAAATGATTAACAATGGGCAGGAAATGATTTAATAGCACGATATATTAGGTAACCACAAAGTTCTTGCAGTTTTTAATTCCGGAAAACAAAATGATGTACACAAAAAGTAGCGTATCGCTAGTCATCAAAGTAATCCCCATTCGCATCTAGCACTTTCTGCCAACATGTCTTTAGTTGATCAATCTCCTGGCTGTAAAACTTGCCGATCTGGGACTTTCAAAAGAAGTTCGTAAGTGCCTTTCAAAGGTCTGTATCATTGGTGTAGGATTTTGCACTAAGATGGTTGTCCAGAGAATGGAAAAGGTGATAATCCGTTGGAGCAAGATCTGGTGAGGAAAGTGGATGACACAAAGTTTCCCAGCCAAACAGCTTTTTGGTTTCCCTAGCCACCCGTGCCACATGTGGCCAGGCATTGTCATGAAGGAAGAGTACCCCTTTGCGATTCACCAATCCTGGCTCTTTCTGCTACAATGCCTGTTGCACACGTTCCAACTGCTGGGAGTACAGGTCCCCAGTGATGGTTTGGCCAGTTGATAGCAGCTCGTAGGAACCATTTGGCACACGAGACTACGGGGTTCATCAGAAATGGCAAATTCTCCCGACCTGAATTTTTGGAACCTATGCCTTCCCCAAATGCAAGACACATTCTGCAACTTGATGCTGCTGCTGACAAGCCCACCTTGAAGTCATAAAGCAAACAACACTTAACCTCCTTCGATACCTCCATTTGTCTTCATTTCTGTACAAGATGTGATTAATGTGAATGCCCAACAGCCCTATATTTATACAGGCTAACCTTCCTGCTCCCCCCTCCCCTGACAGATTTTGGACCACACTGTACACTCATTTGCATATCTTCTATCACTTTCTTTTATGGCAACATGTGGCAACTTATCTTCTATCACATTATTCCCCCAAACTTCATTATGCTGTGTGTTATAGAACCTGAGTTATTAACTTGTTGATCTTAGTGGCGGCATTTTTATTTGTGTTCATATCTCTGTTATCGTTGAAATTCTAACCCATGTTCATATGAACTTTTTTGCTTAGAATCATCCGTACTACCTCCTCTAAAAGTTTGTGTCAGGGTTTCAGATACACCCTGTATAAAGAGGAAGACGGTTTTATGATTGCTGGTGATAACTGAAAAAACTACTGAACCGATCTCAACCAAAATTTGCACACTTGATCTTCAAAGCAAGAGAAAGGTCACTATCTACCTGAGATTTCGACAAATAGTAATTTTCGATACTAATAATCAGTATTCAAAATGATGACAGCGCATACTATACTCTATCCAACGAAAGTTGGGGTGGGCGTGTCCAGTTAAACTTCCTTTTTTCAATTGTTAGACGTTGTTGCCAAAGTAGAATCAACAGTGTCTAACAATTGAAATAGGAAGTTTAACTGGACAGGCCCACTCCAACTTTTGTTGGACAGAGCATAATAGGAGGTATCTCACCAACAATGTGCATGTAACAACAATATGTCTCATGACCAACAATGCAAGACAAAGTTTGTGCAACAATAAGCTTGTCATGTTTGTATCAACAATAGTATTAATACACAATTCACCAACAATATATATCTAATGACAACAATCCAAGGAAGAGTTTGTGCAATATAAATATAACTATCATTAAGTCAGGTAATGAAGATTCCATCCCACTGCGAATTATAAAACAAAATTGAATTTGTTACAATACATAGAATTCCTCTTGCTCGGGCTTTTCTTAGAATTGATAGTTCTTAGAACTTAATATTTTCTTGAAAACCTTTAAATATGAACAATAACTGGAGATAATGAGAGTTAGCGGCTATTGAAAAACAGCAAGTGGCGAGTAACCCAGTGCTCATCGAAGTTCCTAAGCAGCCATCAGTAGAAGAAACTGTGACTGCTAGACCACACCAAGTGATGAATGCCTAAGTTTGCTTCAAGACCTTGAGAGCAGAGTGTGAATTGCAACAACAGATTACCAAGTAGTGAATAACTCCACTCAGATTGTCGGATTTGCAGAGCACACTGACACAAACAATCATGTACATCCACTGCCACCCAAGAAGAGAGTTGTTTCGCCGAAGTTCACCACAGGAGGGTGGTTGTACTTCTAAAGTAAGATTACGTGGCTAAGAAATTATTTAGGCCAGCTGTGCCATAGTTGGAGAGGCCCATCCATTGGGACCATTGTTTTTTTTTTGTTTTTGTTTTTTTGGTTTTTCATTATGAATTTTTACTGTATTAATTCTAAGCTTTTTCATGTGTTTTTTTTTTTACTGTATATTCATTTTCCGATATTGCAAAATTTCATTAAAATAAAAGAGCCTGAACTATGCCAAGGGTAACAGTTAGTTAACTTATAAATGGCGGTCTCTAAATATAATGTTGGGGGAGTCCAGACGGTTGTGACAAATAGACGCCCGGGCTTCTATTAATACTTTTATAGTATACATGTCTTTTTACCGATTTAAAGCTAATATTTTATGACTTTTGGGACAGCAGATTTTAAATTATAAAAAAAATTGAAAATTTTTATTGTAATAGGTTTTTATGTTATCATTTTAATTATTAGACCCTTTTCTTTGCTGTTTATAATAATTTTTAATAGAGACTATATTTTCTATAAAAAGCTTTTCTTTGATCGTCCTATTTATATGAGGGTGCTCTAAATGAAAGTAAACCAACACGATTTTACAGAACCTGAATAGATTTATTCAAAAAAAAATTCCACCAGCATTTAAACATTTATCCCAACGATCGACAAGCTCAATTATTCTACACATAAAAGCCCTGGATTGCTGCTGCAGAATAACTCTGGCTGCCACCTGCACTTCAGGCCTTTCAGGCAACCTTTCCGTTGTTTCCAAAGAATGAAAACTTGTAAGTCGCAGGCCAACAAATCTGGACTGTAGGGTTGGGAGTCTCCCATCGGAATGTCTGTAATGTTTTGCTAGTCGTCCTAGCTGTAGAGGCCAAGCATTGTCATGAAGCAAGATGACTCCATTGTTTTATAGCAACTAAAGATAATGTAGTTCTCGCCATAAACAGCTTCCATACAACTGTGAATGTCATGCTATAAAACACCTTTAGCAGTTAAAATTCTTACAACCTCATGCTGTTCAATTTTTGGAGCATCCATCAGAGTACCAATTACACACGTGTGATTTATCTCCCGCTGATTTATGTCAAGAACACTTAATCTCGTGATCAGATGTGACTTCGATACAAGTGATATGGCATGACTATGAAAAACACAACCATTACTGAGCAAAACTATTGTGGCATTGGGTTAGGTTGGCTCACTTTCATTGATTTTCCTTAATATAACTGAAGAATACAATGCTAAAAAAAAAAAAATGATAAGAAAAATAAAAAATCAATAAATAACAACACAATGTCTGTAATTGTATAATAAACACTGCTTTTTCATATGCTTTCTTTTTACATAGTCCTACTCCCAATATGAAAGAGTAACTTGGCACTCATTTCTTTATATGGCTGATGACTTCATTTATTGTAATCTTGATCTGCCTCAACAAATTATTTACATTTCCTTAAAAAAAATGCCAAATTCGATTGGGCAAATTTCTTATTTTGTGTTGGGGATGGCATTGAACCCACTGGTGGGAATGGCAGTATTACACTTACACTACTGTTCATACATTGACAATTCAATTTGAGTGAGATCCCTTAGATTCAAACACATTTACATGTGTCATTTAATACTAAAAAATCAAAATCTTGACAAAATACGAGAAACGGTCAATAAATTGCGAGGCAAAAGATATTTCACAGTAATTACTTAACGAAACTCAAAAGTATTGTCTGCAATTGTTTAGGCATTTATCCCATTGTGACACTAGTCACACAATGCCATGCTTATATAAGTCCTTTGGCTGCTACGGTCAGTCCTTAGCGGTACAGTATTGTGAAATGTTAACGAAACTCAGGAAGGCAATCAAATTGAAATGTCTTGGTGAAGTTTCTTGTGCTGTCACCCTGTTGCACAACTGTGCAACAAAAAAACGTCTGCAGAAGTTCAAGTGGATAGTCCTGAGCCCATCCCCCCATCCCCATAGTCCAGATCTGTCCCCCATGTGACTTCAACATCTTCAGTGAGCTCAAATATTTATTGACTCTACCTAATAAATGCCTCTTTAACTACCGTAAATACTGTATTAAGCGCTGGACCTAAAATACCGGCCCGCCTGCATTAAGCGCCTGGGGGTGTACCAAATTTTTACAAATAAGCGCCGGACCTTCAATAACCGCCCGGACGCTTATTTTAGTTTATTTTGTGGAATTTTCTTCTCTTGCTGCTTCTCACGGGAATTTTAGCTCTTGCAACTGCTAAACCGGAAATCAGAGGCCAGCATGATTGTCTTCTAATTTCCTGTTTTTAATTTTGGATTCAGTCAAGCAACATAGTTGATGAAAAATGAAAACTTCACAGTTATAGCATCAATTTTAAACTTGCGGCAATAAAGTATGCTGAAAACCATTCTATAGAGGCTACAGCCAAACAGTTTAGCATCGATCCTAAATGCATTCAGTAATGGAAAACACAGCAGGATACTTTGGAAAAGATGAAGAAGGGCGAGGATTTTGCATAATAGTTTCCATCACAGTTGTGCAGAACTTTATAAGCGCCGGACCTGTAATACCGGCCCGACTGCATTAAGGACCTGGGGGTACGCTGAATTTTTGCAAATAAGCACCCGGGCGCTTAACACAGTATTTACGGTGAAGAATGATTTATAAGAGGATCATTTCTGCAGTTACAAATGACTGTAAAATTTATAAATCAAGGGAACTTTGGTAGCATTTCAACACATTGGTTGACACTGAAGATTGGAGCCATTAGTGTAATCCTTTGAAGCTGCAAGTCTGTCGTGCTGCCAGTGATATTCGTGTGCTGATGGTATATTTGCATGCAAACACAAGAATGTATTTATTACTTTTGACTCTCATTCTGGCCATCGTGTTTTTATTCCAAGAATAACATTATTGTCTACAGATGCTGACTTATCATTCTATATGACTTCCTTCAACTTCCGATCCAATTACATTTGTTATTACAATCTATAATTCACAATGCCAAAGCTTGGAAGAAGTTGAAATTTACATCCCAGACGAATTATTTAATCATAGCCAAATGTATATCGCCTAATCCTGAGTTCCAGAAGGCTGATGTAATTAGATTGGATAATGTATGATTTAAACATATTTAATTTTTTATCTGGGCATTTTAAAATGTTAAATAAATTAGGAAAATTAAATGTTTTTTTCTTAGTGTACGAGGTCTGTTCAAAAAATACGTAGACTGTTTGAATTGTGCGGGCCCTGTTGGTCCCAATCAAAATCGCTTGGTGTCGCCATCTTCTGACAGATCTGCTGATTACAAGGCAGTTTTTTGATTGCAAATATCAGTATTGGTTGATTAGGTACGCGGTTGTTTGTGAAGTGTGTTTTTTTTCGTTTGGCGGATTTTTAGAATGAGTGACTTGAACGAGCAAAGAGTTGCTGTGAAATTTTGTGTTAAACTCGGAAAAACTGCCACTGGACGAGTGGAAAAGGCCAGAAATGTGGACGAGAGGTGACTGGTTGTTTCATCACGACAACGCTCCAGCCCATTCAGCCCTCAGAACTCGAGAGTTTTTGGCCAAGCACTCGATCACTGTTCTTCCTCACCCACCCTACTCACCTGACCTCGCTCCTTGTGACTTCTTCTTGTTTCCCAAACTCAAAAGACCTTTGAAAGGAAGGAGATTTGAGATAGTAGATTTCTCACATCTGCTTTTTTTTGACTCACCCTGTATAGTAAGGCATCGTACTTGCGAGGACTTGTTGTATCTTTAGTTTGATTTAAAAGTAATATTTACGTTTAATTAAAAGAAACATCTAGCTCATCTTGCTTTATTTAATATTTGCTTTTTATTTTTATAGTTCCCTAAATATGCTGAAATTGTCCAGTTGCGTTTGGCTGATGGAACCATCAGAAGTGGGCAGGTGCTGGAGGTCAGCGGCTCCAAAGCTGTTGTTCAGGTGAGATGATATTACAGATAAAATTATTATTTCATTTCCTTTCTTTAAAGTTAATTTATCAACTATGAATTGTACTATTTAATAATTATTGGCCGATTCTGATAAAAATAAAAAAAAATAATAAAGATGAAACAGCCCACTTTATTCAGAAAAATATCTACCCTCAGCGGCAGTACACTGTGCCTAATATAATTTCAGTGCAAGACAAATTGCGTGACAGAAGCTGGCATTATAGTGGCTAAGAAATTTCTCACAGCTTCCTTGTTAGTGAACTGTTTGCCCTTAGAGTCTGATGGAGGCAAGTCTGCTGAATACGCAGGGTGAAGAGTTGCATTCATCTAGCTGAAGGCAGTATATATCAGTTGTGATTGTTTGGCCAAATGGCAAAAACTGGTAATACTTTACAGTCTTGAAAGTCCACTATACAGAGATCTAACCTCCTGTGGATGCAAATCACATTTCGACATTTGTTTCAGTGGTTCCTCTTTAGTCAGTTACTTTACTTTTAACATAAGACACCTGGTTTTCACTTTACCAAGAGATATCATACACTCTATTTTCATACCAATTCCCAAAAAAGCAAACTCTACAAGATGTGAGGAATTCAGAACAATCGGTATAATTAGCCATGTTGCAAAAATTTTACTATACAGGATGTTTCAGAATTGGTGTCCCGTCTTTAAGTCCAAATAACGACTCAAAGGGAACAGATTGGGGGAAATTGAGTATTGATTATTTGGTTTTAATGTCCCCTAATTCAGAATAAAAACATTTCGTGTCCCTGGGGGTGAAGGGGTAAGTTTTGAAAATTTTAATTTTGTAGGGGCAGGGGTTAGACCCCATGTGTTGTTTAGAAAGTTGTAGAGCATCATGTAAAATGTGGGTTTAGCAAAAAACCCGGTGAAAAAATCTCATCTCCTGCCCTTTATCGAGTGGGTAAAGTGAAAGGTATGGCTAGCTAATGTAGACAAAAACAGAAAAACTCATTAGAAACTTACATTTCCCATTTCCCATGTACAGTTTTCAAATTTCATAATGTTTTTCCTGGGGGAAAAAGCCCGGTCGAGTATATTAGCTTTTCAGGGTAACGACTCATTCATTCTCATTAATTTTCCAATAATGAAAATTTTCAAAATTTACCCCTTCACCCCTAGGGACACGAAATGTTTTTATTCTGAATTAGGGGACATTAAAACCAAATAATCAATATTCATTTTCTCCCAATCTGTTCCTCTTGAGTCGTTATTTGGACCTAAAGATGGGACACCAATTATGAAACACCCTGTATACCATCCTGGAAAGAAATAAAAGAAAATTAAACAGGAATATAAACGAAACTCAAAATGGTTTCAAAGAAAATATTGGTACAAGAGAAGGTATCTTTAACATAAGGACAATCATAGAAAGGTATCTGGAGAAACAAAAGGATGTATATATTTGCTTTGTTGATTTCACAAAAGCATTCGATAATATGCAACATGAGAAATTAATGGAGATTTGTTTTGTTTCAGGTTTTTGAGGGGACCTCAGGAATTGATGCTAAAAACACAGTTTGTGAATTTACTGGTGATATTTTGCGAACGCCAGTATCTGAAGACATGTCAGGTGCGTAGATTTCCAGATAATGAGCCTGCAGATACAGTATGTGAAAGATTTTAAGATTTGCTAAAATAATGGATTTAATAGGTCGAGTATTCAATGGCTCAGGAAAACCCATTGATAAAGGGCCTCCAGTTTTAGCTGAAGATTTTCTTGATATACAAGGTTAGTTGATACTTACAGTATGTTTAACATCTACTGTTCTTCATTTCTTATTTGGTTTTCTGGAGTTTATTTTTCTATTATAAATAGAGTTTTTTTTTTAATTGCTGTTCTGCTTCTTGGATCCTTAGGGCAACCTATAAACCCATGGTCCCGTATCTACCCAGAAGAAATGATTCAGACTGGTATCTCTGCCATTGATGTAATGAACAGCATTGCCCGTGGACAAAAGATTCCTATATTTTCTGCTGCTGGCTTGCCTCACAACGAAGTAAATATTTTTTGTTAATGGATAAAATGCTGCTGCTTATTATTTTACATTAACGGAATTTCATATGTATTACTTGTAGATTGCTGCCCAGATTTGTCGACAGGGTGGTCTTGTAAAATTGCCAGGAAAGAGTGTACTAGATGATCATAGTGATAATTTTGCCATCGTATTTGCAGCCATGGGTGTAAGTAAAACTATTTTTCATTGCAAGTTTTTGACAATCAGTACCTTACAGATAGTCATTAGCTTTTGTTTTCTTATATTTAGGTGAACATGGAAACTGCAAGGTTTTTCAAACAAGATTTTGAAGAGAATGGTTCTATGGAGAATGTGTGTCTTTTCCTAAATTTGGCAAATGACCCGACGTAAGGAAAATTAAGATTTAATATTTTAAGTCTTCAGTTGTAACAAACGCACTTGAATGAATCTTTTGTGTATTTGAATAACATTATTCACATATATTTAGGCACAAAGTTTTGGAGGGGAGGGTTAATTCCTTTAAACATTTCATACATTTTAATTTAATATTAATAACTTGCATGTTTTTACCCTAATTTCCCCATGAAAGCATTCAATTTTGGTAATATTTATTCTCTTTAATAATTTTGTTTTACCTTTAAAACCTCTCAAAAATTACAGTTAAATGTGTTTAAAGTAGTTCTTGATTATTAAAAAATTAGCACCCAAAAAAGATTGGCATAGTGGCTATTCTTATATTTTAATTAATCCTTTGATAATGAAAAAAAAAAGGAGGTTGAATCGTTCAACACTTGTTTGGAAAAAGTAGTTTTGTTATCCAAATGAATTTTGACTCGTCTTCATCAATGGGAATAATGGGAAGAGGATAAGATTGTTAAATAAGGAGAGACAACGGGTTGCAGTGATGCCTTCTGGCAATATAGCAGGGTTTTCCCCAGGCCCTTTTGAAGGGGCAGGCCGCCCGGTTGATTTTGATGACTACCCAGCTGAATACACGAAAAACTGCACAGCAGTGGATACATTTTTATTTGTTCTTAATTTTTGTTCGCCCGGCTGTTTTATCTTTCCACCCACCTGACAAAATTTTTTGGGGACAACACTGTATAGGGTGTTTCTAATAAGTCCAACCAGTCACAACATCCTGTCTCAAAATTAGGTAGTCATAGTCCTCGTGAATAGTTACAACGATGGTTTCCTGCCTGATCAAGCGGAATCAACCTGTCACACCAAATCCGAGCAATTCCAAATCTTTGTTTGTCTTGTGCATTTGAATCACCAAAACTTTTTCTGATATATGGATGCTGAAATACAAGGCATGTTTTTTAAGTAAGTACCGTTTTGATATCCATGTTTAGTTAGTGCTTTTAGACATACCATGGAATGGAGGTATTTAACATCACCCAAGAAAGTGAAGTTCAAGCAAACAATTTCAGATGTGCACTGTGTTTTGGGATAGGCAGGGTGTTTTGCTTGTGGAAATTTTTTTCAAAACAGCCGTGCTGGAGACGGCCGATTTTTATGAGAATGGAATTCAGAAGCTAGTTGTACGATGCGATAAGAGCCCTAATATAGGTGGAAATTATGTTGAAAAGTAGATTAAGGTACAGGCATTCATATAAAAATTAAGGTGTTAAAAAAAATTGTCCTTGTTTTGTTTTTCTATATTTTTTTTTTTTTTTTTTAAATATCAAGTCAGTACTTATTTAAAAGACATGCCTTGTATGTATCTATAAGTAAGAAGGGACTGAAGTTATTGCAGATGCGCCAAGAGATAAGAAGAATTAAGAAAATTTGGATATTTAGAGAATTTTAATCATAAAGTTAGGTGCTAGTTCTAATGCTATACTTTCAGTTTTGATGGATCACACGACCAAAATCTGTTTTCCATTTAGCGTCTCTTTAGCATTTGTCAGGCATCTGTGACTTTTTGGTGATTTTTGAAAAACGCACTCATTTTCCAATTAGTGACTTTCACGCGTCTGCATCTGTTAGGCGTCTTTTCAAGATCTGGCATGGCTAGATTTTTACGCGTTTTTTCAGGCATCGTTTCAGATCTAGCCAATCAGGTGCAGTCTACTTCACTATGGATTCTGGGTAGTGGTCTTCGCTGATTCAGATGGAGAATCATGGCTGCCATAGCTCCTGTTCGCCGACATGGGTTCTTGTGACTTTTCCCTTGTGAATTTATTAATAAACTGGTTTTAAAAATTTGGTGAATCAATTATTTGCTAACAAGGGAACCCCAGATAGCCTTTTTTTGCGCGCAAGCACACCGTGGAAGCGATAGCGTTGCACGCCAGTGAAGCGTCCCGGAAGTGTGCAGAGTTCAAAAATCATGGCAGAAAGAGGGGAAGCAAACTTGTTAGTGGCGATCGACAAAGAATTGCAGTTAGAGCACTGTTATTAAGCATAAAACCTTAATTTTGCTGTATAATTATTTGTCTCGAAATAATTTATAGGATGAGGTAGGCATCCATGAATACTATTTTTATTTAAAATTATAAAGCACCACGATACATACCCCCTCACCAACGCAACGTATTACTCGACGTTGCACATGAAGCCAGCCCCGTGTTTGATTATTGAATTATTTAATAAAATGGAATAATAAATTAAGGAAATGGTTATTAATTACTCTAGACATTTTTTACTGGAAGGCAATTAGCTAATTGTAATAATCTATTTTAAAAACTAAGTTTGTTTAGAAATTTGAGAAGCCATTCAATTGCCATCTGCTGCTGTCTATTTCATCTGAATTGGATTCGTGCTTATTGCTATTGAGTAGTGGAAGAAAGAAGTTCCGTTAAGCGCATTAATACACCCCTTTAATAATGGCTCAAATTTTTTTGTTTTCGTGGTTTATTTTGAAAGAAACAAAAATTCACACTCTCTTATTTTGCAAACATCTATTGTAGCTTCAATTGAGTAACATATTTCAATTTGGTGGAAATCTGTGACATACATGTTTGAGGGATTCCCTTGTAAGTAAAAATGATATACCAGTAATAATAAATTCAAAGCATGAACAAGATTGGAGTGGTCGATATCCTCTTTTTCCATCGCTTTGAGAGAGCGACAATTGTTTGTAATGACTCGACCAATCAGATCAGACCAGAGTCAGGATAACTCTTGAAAGTCGCTAAATGGAAAACAACCTTAAGCTCTGTCCTAAAAGTGCAAAAACATGAAGACAACTGGTTGGGACTTATTACCAGACTTGTTAGACACACCCATAGAGAAGACAGTTAAATTCCAATTTTTTTTTTTTTCTGGACATCTTTTGCAAATCAGCAACTCTTCCCAATATTAGCATTGTCTACAACATTACAAAGCATTATCTTCCCAATAATTAGGTTTTTAACATTTTTAAGCACAAATTTTCTTAGTCCCCTTTTATATACAGGAAACACAATTATAATTTAGAATTAATCATTGTTATATATTCAAGAAGGATATGTAATATCATAACACAGAAGAAAATCTTTTCTCTGTTTGGTTAGTAAGTTTTCTATAATTTTTGAAAGAAACGCTCAGTAACATATAACTTTTCCATTAGCTTCTTGTAGAAATTGTGTATTTGAAATATTTTGACATTGAAAATGCTTCTCAGAATTAAATCTTGCTGAACACTTGTAACAGTGAATTGTGACTTTCCTTCTTAAGGAAAAAATGATTTTTTTCGAAACATGATAGACAGAAACAGTTTTTTTTAGATGCAAAATACAGGAGCCCAAATAAAGAATTATGGTGATTGTTACCATCATGCATTTATTTTTGGTCCTTTGAAAAAGTAAAATCTAGAATTTACTCTGTCTTACAGAATCGAACGTATCATTACACCACGCCTTGCCCTAACAACTGCTGAATTTTTAGCCTACCAATGTGAAAAGCACGTGCTGGTTATTCTCACAGACATGAGCTCCTATGCTGAAGCCCTTCGAGAGGTTATTTATAATCTGTACTAAACATTGTTGTAAAAAAATTTTTTTCAATCTGTTCAATCAGCTTCTCTCTTAAGGTATCAGCTGCTCGAGAAGAAGTGCCCGGTCGTCGAGGCTTTCCTGGTTACATGTACACAGATTTAGCCACTATTTATGAAAGAGCTGGCCGAGTTGAAGGACGTAATGGATCTATCACTCAAATTCCAATTTTAACCATGCCCAACGACGGTAATTAATCTCGTGATTTTTGTTCTTCACTTTTGGATCTGTTGCCTTAAGAATTATACTTTAATTAAGTTATCATTCTTGAATATGTTACAGATATTACTCACCCTATCCCTGATTTAACTGGTTACATCACAGAAGGACAAATTTACGTAGATCGTCAGTTGCATAATCGTCAGGTATGCAAAAGAATGTAACTTTGAATTGGTATTGTCTATTTTGGTTCTTGCATCTATTCAGTATTCAACATGGTGTTTATTATGCAGATATATCCTCCAATTAATGTCTTGCCATCACTGTCTCGACTTATGAAATCCGCTATTGGTGAAGGAATGACTCGTAAGGACCATGCAGATGTCTCAAATCAATTGGTAATTTTTTACATTTTCAATTATAT
This sequence comes from Rhysida immarginata, assembly GCA_023313115.1. Taxonomy (NCBI): domain Eukaryota; kingdom Metazoa; phylum Arthropoda; class Chilopoda; order Scolopendromorpha; family Scolopendridae; genus Rhysida; species Rhysida immarginata. The sequence continues at coordinate 494,179 of JAHWFO010007254.1, forward strand.
TTAATTATCAACTTAAATTGCATTTGATTTAAGAAATTGGATCAATTTTTTCTCACTATTACACTCAATATCAAGAGTAGTGCAACCCCCAGGAAAAACTCATACAAATTGTAATATAGGAAGGAAATGTACATTTCGCATAAAAAAACCAAGTTTATTTGCTTGCCCTTGTAATATACAGTACTCATAATATGCCACTCTGGGTACTAATGCCAATAATCTGTGTAGCTTGCACGCATGCCACAACAGCTGCTCACTTGATGCGGCATATTGTCATATAGTGTGTGAATGAAGTCCGATGGTGCTGCCCACCATTCTGATTCATCTCGTTAGCGTAAGGGTTGCAACATCTCTTCGTGGCTGCGGAAGGTAATGGATCTTTCCCCATCTTCAACATGCTCATTTGGAGACCGATCTGGTGATCTGGCCAGCCAAAACAAGAATCCAGTCTGCAGAGCAGCTGCAGCTGTACAGCTGATATGTGGACATGCATTGTCCTAGTGTAACAGTCCACCTTAGCTGATGGGCCTAACCATTTCCTCTGCTTATCATGGGACCACACTTCGCCCGTGACTACTAACCATCATCTGTACCAAGACAGGAGTGGGATTCATCACTGAAGACTACACATATTCCTTCAGCTTGGCAGCAATGGAGTCTATTCTGGCGTGCTTCTGCAGTAAGTGGTATATATTGCTTTGGAATTAGAGCATGAAACTCGGCTGCATGGATACGATGAAGAATAGTGCTATTGAACACAGATCTATGCAAAGAACTCTTCATTCACCTTAAGATGTCTGATGAGGTGGCACAAGGGATGGCACTTGCTGGACAAGCAATGCACTGATCGTCCCTCGAATCGGTCATCTGTGGACACCCTGGATGTACACAGGGGTGTTCTGCATGTTCTTGGTGCCACCAATGAACGTACCTTGAAACTGTACTTATATCGCATGCCACTTCAGCAGCTATATGATGAGGTGACCAACCAGCCTCGAAAAGATTTTTAATGAATCCTCTCTGATACAGACTATGCTGAAGCTGTTGAGGCATCGAAGTGGTCACAATGAACTGTCTGAATTCAGAAATTTGCATCTAATATCACTTTGATAAGAAAGGAGTCCAAGCACTAGAGATGTACTCTATTTGACAATGCTGCTTTGCTGCTCAATATTATAGAAATGTTTGTATTTTTTATCCTTGGCAGCTTCTTATATATGGTTTCCATGATAGCAGTTTGGCTTGGCTCACTTGCATTATTGGGAGAAGGGGGAGGGGAATGCTAGTTTTGACCACATATACGGGGTGAGTAAAAAGTTCCGGACCGATCTAATATCTCGAAAAATACATGTCAAATATTTTTTTGAAAGCTATTTAATGGTGCAGAAATTAGCCTCATAGGGGGTAACTTTGAAATTTCAAATGGGAACCCCCCAATTTTTTTTTATTTTTTTATTTTTTGGTAGATTTGGATTCTACGGAAAAAATAGACATTAATTTAACTAAAAAAAATTTCAAGATCTTTTGTAGATGGCACTGTAAGTGCAGAAAAGTCAAACTAATGCAAATGTCTCGAGAAGTCCATTTCAAATCAAAAAAAGCATCCAATATTTTTTGAAAGCTATGGTATTTAATAGTGCTGAGGCCGCTGTGTTAAGTTAGCCCTCACCGAAGTCAAATTCTCACGTAAGTCAAAAAGAACATCTCTTTAAAATAGAACTGAAACAATGAACAACTGTTTAAAAAATAGGGATTTTCCTTTAAAATTTCAGTTGCCCCCACCCACCCCTTGAAAGGCTAGGAAGGGATTATTTTAGCACTAATAAATACGGTAGCTTTCAAAAAATATTGGATAATTTTTTGATTTGAAGGGGACGTCTCGACATATTTGCACTAGTTTGATTTTTCACTTAAAATTTGCTAAAATATCATAAAAAATTGAAAGAAGCAATTTCAATAATCACATACTGGAATGTAAAAAATTTGTGAAATTGTTTACATACATATTTTAATAGCCCAGTCTTCTCATTTGGTCATGACATCATAACTTGGTTAACCAAGACCAACGAGAAAGGCTGGGCATTGTTTCCAACAAACGAAAAAACACCGATTATTAAAATCCAAAATGAAGACAATGAAAGTTGGATTGTTGTTAAAACCCCGATGATGTGCTTTTTCAATGATGCCAGGCCAGTCTTTCTCATTGGTCTCATCAGTAAACAAGGCCAAGCTTAGCCTTTAACAAGCTGGCAGCAGATTTTCATTTATTCGTGTTACTAGCAGTGGATTTACAGACAAAAATGGTCTAACTTGATTCCTCACACAAGTTTACGTATTTTAAAGTATATTTATATGAGCGATATATAAATTTATACATGCATTTCATTCTGCATAAATTATCAAGTTTCGGATACAATATTCGGACGTTTAATTGAGACAAAATGAGACATCTCAGGCTGGAGGAAGATGCAAGAGCCGTTAGGCTGCTCCAAGAAAGCTACTAAATCAAGTCTGTCGCCAGACAGCTTGAAGTTTCACCTTCAGTGATCCATCGTGCATGGAATTGTTTCCAACAGACTGGTCTTTATTCACGAAGGGTTGGACAAGAATGCAGGACCGATATCTTCAAACTTCTGTTCTTTGCTAACGAACATCAACTGCTAGAGACCTGCAAAACGACCTGCGTGCAGCATCTGGAATAGTTGTTTCTGCCCAAAAAGTCAGAAACAGTCTATGGGAAGGTGCTTTGAGAGCCAGAAGGCCGGATCGTGTACCTCATCTCACACACCAACACCGAGAAGCCCAACGTTGGTTTGCCCAACAACACAACTGGCAGCTGCGTCAGTGGCGATCTGTTCTCTTTACAGATGAGTCCAGATTTTGCCTAACTTGTTGAAATGGACGCCGGCATGTGTGGTGACGTTCTGGAGAGCACTTTGCAGAAGCAACAATGCAACAGACAGACAGAATGGGATGTGGTTCAGTCATTGTTTGGGGGTGGGTGGGGGGGGGGGGTCTCTATCGACAGCCATACTGATCTCGTTGTCGTCCCAGGACGTCTCAATGCTGAAGTCTACATCAGGGACATTCTGGAAGATCACGTAGTGCCTGCTGCTTGTATTGTGGGCCCTGATCTTGTTCTTATGCAGGATAATGCTCGTCTGCATATGGCACGTGCCACTCAGTAATTTTCCCAAGAACGGAACATTCCAACATTGAAGTGGCCAGCAATGAGTCCGGAAATTAATCCAATCGAGGATGTGTGGGACATGCTTGAAAGACATAAGGCAATGTCCAACAAGTCCACAATCACTGCGCAACCATTCGCAGGTCCTCATTGAAGAATGGGATAACATTCCTCAAGCAGACATCCGTCGACTTGTGCGGAGCATGCGCAGAAGTCTTTTGAGCTCGTGGAATGAATACACGTTACTAGAGAATAGTATCCAGAGATGTATTGAGGATAGTTTTCTCACTTTAGTTTCACCAGGGGTTATTTCTGTCATTTGTTTTTTCGAAAGATGCTTGGAAAACTATGCCATACACTGTTTATTTGTTGAATAAATTGAGACCGCTTCATGTGTTCATGGGATTGTAAGGATATTTTCATTCATTTAAATAATATAAGCGTTCTATATTGTGTTCCCCTAATTCTTTTGAGCAGCGTATTCATGGCATTCACTGTATTCTTTATAATTTTGAGATGGACTTTGTGGTCCAAATAGCATCATCAGGTAGATGGTGCCAAATGCCCATGAATATATATATATACAGTCCTTAAAGGGAGATATGAGGAGATCGCTAGATAAACTTCAAGCCCATGATATTCAGTTTTTACAAAATGCAAAACTTGAAAGGAGTGCCTTGTTATAATTACAATACACTAAAATATTTTTAAGAATTTCCACAAAAAATGATTATTTTTACATAAGAATTATGCTTTGTAACCAAGCTATGCATAAAGTATAACATTTTTTTTTTCTTTTCCAGTATGCTTGCTATGCCATTGGTAAAGATGTACAAGCTATGAAGGCTGTTGTTGGTGAGGAAGCCCTGACCCCTGATGATTTGCTATATTTGGAATTTTTAGCGAAGTTCGAGAAGAATTTTATCACTCAAGGTAGTAAAAGATCTATGAATTGCACGTAACCTGGTAAAATTGTTTTGTATTGAGTTGTTGTTTTTCTTTTTACAGGGAATTATGAAAACCGAACTGTGTTTGAATCCTTGGACATAGGGTGGCAGTTGCTTCGAATCTTCCCAAAGGAAATGTTGAAACGTATTCCTGCTTCTACTCTTGCCGAATTCTATCCTCGAGATAGTCGAATTAAATAGAGAAGCTGTGTATATCATTGAACTTTTTGAATAGCTTTAATCCAGTATTAAGTGTTGAACATTCATTCCATGAAATCATATTGAAAAAAAACGTGATAAAATAAATAAAGGAATCGTGTATAGAAATCTAGATACCATTATCTTAGAAAGTGTAAAAAATGTTTGGTTCATCACATAATTTATTTAGTTGGAGATGTCATGTATGTATATTTTAAGGAAACAAAAATGGGAAAAGTGTTAATTATATAAATAATTTATTAAATATTGTTACATAAAAATGTTTTTGGGCCCTTATTGTTGTAAATAAAATTGTATCGCCTTTTTTTCTTCAATATCATTCAGTGATTTTATGTATTTTCCAAAAAACGGTTGCGCCACTGAAGGCCATCTCCTTCTGGCTTGTGACGGGAAGGGAAAATAACGTGGCGCCAAGATCTGTAAAAACGTTTCTTGATGAATACATTTTTATTGAAAAACTGGAAGCAGATACAGTCGAACCTCAATAGGTATCTCGAATTTTTTGGGAACAGAAAAAGTTTGAGATATGCAGGGATCAAGATTTTTACATTATTAAAGGTACTGTGAGAATACAGAAGACAATAGGAGATATAAAAAATTAAACCGACTTGACAATGAAATTAATATGGGACCATCTTGGTGCTAAACTGAATCCAATGAAAAAAGAATTTTTAAAATCTGCTTATAAATGACGGAAATATCGAACATATATATAAAAAAAAATACATACAGATGAACATAGAACCTCCTCCTTTTTGAAGTCGGTTAAAAATGGCATACAGAGAGTTATGCCACATACAAGTGAAGCCACTACCATCAGAAAAGCTCAACCATCTCTTATGCAACCAGATCAAAAAATTTTTCATGAATTTCTTTCGTAACGCACGAGAATTGTTTAACAGAAGTGACGTCAAAATTTCTCTTCATGAAAAGAAACTCAACTCTAATGGTTTTAAATGCCTTTCATTTTGACATAGCGAGTTTCCGAGAAAATGTTTCAAGATATTTAGGAAAAATGAAAATTAACCTTTGTGCTACGTAAAGAGGATATATTTAGATGAAATTAGATTACCTTTACCTATGGAAATTGGATTCATACCACAGGTTTTAAAAAACTTTTCTTTATTCTGCGAAAAGTGGATAATTTCATCTTATCAAGGAATGAAAATGAAATTTACGTAATTGTGCAGTGAATTTTCGAGACTGCGAGGTTCGACTGTATTGCATGCTAAGCCTTCAACTGAGCCATTACCTTCCGTTCTGTAACCCTAAGAAAATCCTCCAATTTTCAGCAGGTCCAAAATCATATGGATTAACATAAACCTATTAATCATAAATTTAAAGTTGATGAGTGAATGCTTTAAGATGATGATTAAACATTAGAAATTGCTGTGGCTTGCCTTTCGTTCCAACTTGAGGCGTTTCGTCTCATTGCTGTTGATGTGTGCTTCAATACTAGTTTCACCTCTTGTGATAAGTCTGGCATGCCAAACTGTTAGTGCTCCCAATGCCACTACTACTCCTGAACAAAGAAGTGACATATATACGATGCATACATGATACCAGTAGTGAGTTTTCATTTTCTCAATCAAAGGCATCGTCTTCTGATATTCAGCTAACCAAGTAGTCCAGGAATAAGGCTCCTTGTTTTGGTTAGTAATAAACTTAAGTTTATGCTGCAATGTAACATCTAACAAAATTTCAATACCTTAACTTACATTGGATGGTTTTAGACTCTCACTTTGATAAGTATTATTGGGTTGAGATTCCTTGGTATCTGCTGGCACCTTTAAAAGGAAAAATAAATCTCAATCACATGTTTCTTATTTAACTTAAACCTGAGCTTCCCCAAAAAAATAGATTATGGTCATTTTAACAAACACCTGTTACAATAAAAGTTTTCCTTTATAATTGATCATTTGTTGAATGAAGGTATCAACAAGAAAGACAAGGTAAAGGGCCTGGAAAAAAAGCTTAGTAAACCTACAAGCTATATTGATAAATTTGGAATGAAGTATGGCTTTTTTTACATTGACTAATGTTATTTGTGTTTGTAACAGTAGGCTGGGGATTTCGACTTCAAGCTATATGGATCAAAGGACGTTTAGAACCTCAGTATTCCTGCAGAAAGGTTTGAACAACTCATGAAATACATCATTGACTGGTCCTTATCTATGAAAAAAAGCCAACGTGGCTTCTGCGGATGAACACTTATCAGCAAGCTTCAAATCTAGTTTTTTCCAAATTTGAACAATATGAAAACTTCAAATATTGTCAAAAGCTAGGCAAAACAACTAAGTGACAATGCAGATGATGAAACAATTTTATGAAGAAGAACCCATAGGTATCAGTGCAGTGTTTAAGTGACACAAACGTTTCACGGAAGGCTGGGAAAGCTGGAAAATGATTTACGAGGGGTACTCTAAAAGTTTATAGCCGGAACGCTGCACACATCTTACAAAGACCACTCTTTTAGCACTTTTCGAAGTACTTTCCCTCAGCTTTTGTACAAAGTTTCATCCTCCTGAACCAGTCAGACTTGCATTTTTTCCAGAGCTGAGCAGTGAGCTCCAAAATGTAGTTGTTGTATGCTGCTAGGACATCATCATCACTGTCAAAATGGAACCCCCTGAGCTTCCTCTTGATTCTGGAGACCAAAAAAAAGTCGCAAGTCTGGAGAATAGGGGGGATGCCCGATTTTCACAGAAAAACTCAGTTGTCTTAACAGCAGCTATGTGCTGTGGCGTTGTCTTAATGCTACAACAAACCTCTTGTTTAGTCTTTGGACGCTTCTCCTTCTACTTTTCTATGACTTTTTGCACGCATGACCAGTGGAACAGAAGAAAGTTACCACCATCGCTTTACTAGCACTCTGAGAAAATTTGCATTCCTGTGGCGGTCCTTGCCCTTTCAGGGTCATAAGGATAAAGTCATAGTTCATCATCTGTGCAGATGTTGTTGATATGTTTTGATATCCCGTTGTTGAACCTTTCGATCATTTCTTGCCACCACTGCACTCAGGCTGCTTTTTGCTCAACAAACGAGAGGTCATCGTGACGAAACCTTCTTGAAATGCAGATATTCATGCAATACTGTTTTAACTGTTGATGATCCGATGCCCAGACTTGCCTCATCCAGGAATAAGTTCACGATCATTGTCATTTGCAATCATATCCGATGTAGCGCACATGTTTTCCGGCATACTGTATCGGCTAACTATCCGCTGCAAGTTTCTTCTTCAAGTGACCGTCTTGCTCTCTTAAACTTGCGATACCAGGACAAAACTGTGGCTTTACTCTGAGCTATGCCAGGAAATGCATGTTGTAAAAGCTTCAAAACAATCTGACATTTCTAAGCCTTTGGAATAATCGTAGGAAATCACAGCACACAATGCCTGCTGATTCAGCTTCGTTGTGTTTTATATCTATCTGCCAGTCTGCGAATGGAATTGTGCCATCCAAAAACAATGCAATGTGGCACACTCAAATCTTGCACACGACCATATGACAGAGTGAAGTACCTGGAGAAAATAAAATAAATCTGGTAGGATGCGTGCAGCATTTCTGGCTAAAAACATTTAGAGTGCCCCTCATACTGGTTGTCGATGAACAGCAAGAATGGAAGCCAAGATTAAGGAGTAACAAGCTGTGCTGCATAGTTATCATTCACAAAGTACTGATGATATTGATGCTACATCGAGGATCAGCCACAATTCTCTCGGAGACCTCAACATATCTCGTGTTACAGAGTAAATGATTCCTTATGTGAAGACCACTCTACACTTTGTAGTGACCTCGTTGAGCATGCTGATGAAGGCACCACATTTCTGTAACCCCCCCCCCCCGGGGGGGGGGGGATGAAACTTGGTGCTTTCTTTAAGACCCAAGATTAAAGCTCCAATATCAGCCAAAGAAAAAATTATTACCTGAACAGGACAAAGACAAGGACATGTTAGAGGTAGTTTTGAACTATAAAGGAATAGTGCATATGTATTGTCAACAAAGAAAGATATGTTGGCATTCTACATCATTATTGCAATTCCATTCACTTAAAGCATCCTGCCTTGTGGAAGAATAAGAATTGGATTATTTTGCATGACAACACTCTGGCTCCTAGCTCTTCAGTCTTTCTCATCAAAGCACAACTAGCAAAACAAGGTGTTACCTCATCCTGTGTTGCCTCATCCATTTTACTCTCTTGACATCACATCATCTGTGACACAGGTTCTTCCAAAAGAAGCCTTTCAAGCATGTTTTCAAAAAGTATTGGCACATGTGGGGGTTAAGAGCTTTGCAATAGTTTAGCATTAACATTAACTCTGGCTTAGAGCTTTGCAATTGTTTAACATGATGATTCACAATGATGTGCCAGTCAAAGCAAATACTTATGACTGGAAAAAAAAAAAATCTTGATGAAAATATAACTAGGGAGAGTGGATAAAACGGAGTCTACTCTATTTTGCAAAAAATAACCCAACAGATTAAGAAAGGTGCTGAGCCAACATTTCATACAGTGCAAAATTTGCTTCTTGAACAACACAAATTATGTCTTAACAAAAGAAAAAATTAATTGTCATTTATTTAATGACAGAATTTACAAGGACAAAGATGATGAAAATGGTTATAAAGTTATACACCATTGAGTCACTTTACTATGGCCAGCATCTAGTATTCAAGATAACTGTCGTATGCAACATGGAAAGTAGTTAGACAGCTTAGGAAAGAATCAATGAGATATTGGAAGCCTGTCCGCTGGTATTTAGAGCCATGCAGACTGCAATGAGTCCGATAGCTGTGGAGACCTATATAGCGATTACTTGCCAATATCCCCAGAAACTGTCAATAATATCACAATGCGTGTTCTGAGTGATGTGCATATGCCTTGTTTGATCATGAAGCTGTCCTTTATTTGCAAGACAACATACAACTCATACTGCTCGTTGCACTACGTGCACTTTAGGATCATAGGATGGTTCAGACGTACTGACAAATATATCTATGCCAACGCTTTCCAGGCATTAGTTAAATGTTGGGATAAGTGCATAAAGTAGCAGGGGAATATGTTGAAAATTAAATGTCGTGTCCACTCCTTGAAATTTTTCTTCTATTTTATAAACGCAAAAGTTCCGGTTTGACTTGAACGCCTCTCATATTTATCTACATGGGTATAGTGGCCATTTATCTGCTTCAGAACTCCATATGCAATAGGATTTGCTGTACAGTCCTTGTTGACACGCGTCTAACAGCTCCTGGTTCAGTGAGGTGAGCTGTCTAATCACACCTCACTTTAATCATAGCAACATGCAGGGAGTTCACAAACAGGCAGTGATCATCCCTGTTTGCAGATCAAATGATTAATAAATGTGCAGAGTACATTGAGCTTGTCCCATGTAACTTTGGTCTGTTTGCTGACAACAAAGTAAGAGGTATTCGTAATTATGTGGCTCTTCTGTATACGAAATAAGAGTAGAGCAAATATTTTAATTATTCTACACATATATACTACTGATAATTTCAAATGCATAGAAACAAAATTACCATTTTTGAAAAGTTACAGTTATATTTTAAATTATTTGTTTTCTCATACAATTTCATTTGAAACTTGGGTCATTTGTATAGCAGAGTTTAATTGTGATAAGATAGCAATTACATGCAATGAAGCCAAGGTTAATGCAGATATTCCAATCTAATATTCTAAAGTTTTTACAATGTAATTTAAAGTTGAACATGAGAATATGATGTTCATTCTCTGTCTTTTTTTTCTTTTTTTTTTTAGAAATTGTTTAAAATAAATCATAATACAGTATAACTGACTTATAGAAAATGATGAAATCTATACTAGTCTAATGAACAAAACTTACCAAATATTTGTTCAGAAATTTTTGCTTAATGAAAAATAAGTGTAATAAATTCGGCAAATATACATCCCCCTGCCAAAAATATTGGGACATCCCTTAGAAACAGGGAGTTTTGGATGATGTCATTAGTGAAAAGTGTGAAGCAAGGTATAATTTGCCTAAGTAAAGCTTTAAAACATCAATCAAATCAGTTATCACAAAAATAGGTCGTACTGAAGAATCCTGTGATTCTGTACATGAACCTATCACTGGATGCAAGCGGTAAGTCAATTCATGATATATCAGACTTGTTAAATCTATTAAGTCCAGAAAATGGACCAACTGGATGAGCACAACTGGGCAATAGTCAACAAAGTGACAAAAATTTGCAGTTAAAATTTAAAAAAAATATATTATGATGTATGGCAAAATACAGAATAAAGCTTTTTACTTATCAAATAATGTTTAGACTCGATGAATGTGGTAGGCACTTTACCAGCTCAGAGCGGTATCCCATCTGAGTATGGGATCCTGTTTTCAGTGGTGCTGACCAGGCACCAGGAGTAATCGGGTCAAAGTCGTGCACTAAACAGGCAGGGGAGTTGATAAGATTTTCATGAATAGTAGTCCAAATTGAAAACAGCACAAAATCGAGCAACTCCAAGTTAAAGGTGTGATTTTCACATGTGTATAATGTTTCCAGAAGGGTTTGGTTGACTCTTTCACATAGAACATTTGATGTGGCTCTGTAAGCTGTGGTGGACTTGTGCTTCCTCCCTTACTTTCTCCATCTCATCATATGTCCCAGAGAAGCATTGTAGCTCTGTCGGCAAGCTGAGAATTATCCTAGGCAAGTAACACACAGATTATCTTACAGCTGTCGTTAAGATATAGGGATGGCGCAAAACTACCTCGAAGGAGTAAGTGACACAGATTATCGGTCCGTGATAATCTACTGTCTGTACCAGATAACACACAGATTTGTGTTTTACTGTCACACTTTGCTGTTTTTACGCACTTAACCGCCTTCATTGTATATAAGGTGGATACAAAAATGAGTCCCCCCCCCCTTTTTATTTTCGTAACCAAAGTAGATATGTCAATTTTGATGAATCCAATGAATAGGAAGTTGTGGGTGACCTATTCCATGGTGCACTTTTCATCAATCCAAATATGCAAATTAGGACACATTCAATCCTATCTTAGAACCATAACAGATACACGAAAAATTCCAAGTGAAGACTTGCTCAGCAAGGCATTCCAAACAAAAGAAAAAAAACATTTCCAAAATCCGATGAATGGATCACCAACTATCCAAAGCAGATCATGTTGACCATTTCAGATCATGTTGGCCATCCTGGAATTGTTCTGTCTTCTGTATGCTGACACATACCTTTTATTTGCTTTTCCTCATTAAAGTGAATGTTATTATGTAATTTTGTGGTAATTTCTTGATTTGTATGTTGAACATTCAAATGTCTTTGTGAAGTGCATAACTAATAAATTCAACATGATCTGCTGGTGATCCGTTCTTCGGATTTTGGAATTTTTTTTTTTTTTTGTTCGGAATTCCACGCTGAACAAGTCTTCAATTGGAATTTTTCGTGTATCTGTTATGGTTTTTAAGATAGGATTTGAATGTGTCCTAATTTGCATATTTGGGATGAAAAGTGCACCATGAGATAGGTCACCCACAACTTCCTATTCATCGGATTCATCAAAATTGACATATCTACTTCGGTTAAGAAAATAAAAGGGGGGCTCATTTTTGTATCCACTCTGTAAAAATTATAAAAGGAATGTTCAAGCACATTCCATCAAACATTCAAAAATATTTTATCCATTGTAAATATTTATTCTTCTAAGAATTCTTTCTTCAGCTTCTTTTAAAGGATTTATGCTTGTCGCTGAGTTTAGCTATAACAGAAAATTACCGTAATACTGCGTAAAATTTCACCAAAAGCAAAAATTAAGTTTCACCAACGGCTGGCTAATATCAAAAAAACATTCTGGAATCAATTTATCCCTGTACATCGCAGAAAAAAATAAGGTTTGGCCTCATCAGGATAGAGTTCAAGCCACATGGCAAAATCGACAGTTCTGTTCATGAATATGATGGCCATAGAAACAAGAATCTGATGAAGTTGCCAGTTACTATCCCTATGCACTACTGTATTTTTGGTACTCAAAAGTGCCTTGGGAAAAAACGACTTAGCACATTAGACAGTCTATGGATAGCCTGCAATGAAGCATGGGACACCATTCCACTGTGCCCTGCAGCACACAACGTTGCAATGGAAACTCTGATGCGTCCCGAAGCCAAGATGCAAAGCCAACACATAGAATACAGCAGGTGGTGTTGATTGTGATTTTCAATAGCAATGAGGCAGAGAAAAATGGAATGGAAAAGTCAGTTTTCTTTTGTATATTTCTTTTTAAATTACAGAGCTTTTTTCGCCCAGCTTTCTATTGTCCAATTTACCGCCACCCACTTGGTTATCATTGATATCGCTCTGTGTCCCCTAAGGATAATGTCATTGTAAAGTGGCAGAGTGAAAGGGCAACTACTGTGAAACAGTGCATTGGTAGACATCATAAATTCACTGACTCCTGGATAATTAATTGGTTTGCTTCTGCTGCCAAACTGCTATGGAATTTGGACAAGCAATAAGACTGTTCAGCAGTAGATTAAACAAATGGACCATCATAGGAGAGTTGCTGCCCACAAGCCTAACATCATGATGATCAATGCTCTAAATATTCAGAATCTCATTTAAGATTGTTTTTCATTGGTCAAAAAGACAATTTCAATTCGGAATCGTGTTTTCGATTATTAATGAACACAAAACTGCATATCCATCGACAAGGTAAATCCAGTTTAGAGGAATAGCACAAAATTGCAGTTGAAACCTTCCAGAAACTTATGGAAAATTTTCCTAGATGAATAGAGGCTGTAACAACTGAAAAGGTGGCCCGATGTCCGATTAGGCTGGTATAATTTCAATCAAATATTTTTAGTTCCCCGAGTGTCCCAATACTCTTTTGGCAAAGGGTTGTGTACCACATCTATTGTGAAAAAGCATTTATTCTTATAAACTTCACAAAACTCTTCACACATGCATTTGTTATACATATAGAATTATTGCAACTGGTCTTTTACCTAATTTTTCAAGAATGGTATGCTGTTAATGAACCAGTGTTGGAAAGATCAATTTCAAAGAAAAATGGAGCCCTTGTGCAGGGCACAATCTGCATAAACCAAAAGAAACATCCCCGCATATGACAGAAAATAAATTTCAAGGCCTATGTATGATGAATATGAAGATTAGAAATAAAAAGATGCATTTGTTTAAAAATAAATAATCATTCAACATGTTAATGCAACAATTGTTAAAAAGAAATAATTTTGTACAAGTCACAATCATGCCAAAGAAATAAAACTTGTGTATAAGCTTATCTATTCTGCACATGCAAAGTAAATAAGAAATAATTTGTAATAAATTATAAAAAAGGGGACTACTTTTTGAATGTAAAATTTATAGCTTTTGTGAAACGTGAAGAGCAAAGAACCAACATTACTGAATATTTTCTGTAATTTTTTAACATTCATACCTTATCCTCCCAGAAATGTTCATACATGATATCGAAACCAAATCCCATTACAAATATTATGCCTGTAACCATGTATACCATAAACATAAAGAAATATCGGTGATTATAATGACCAATACAATTATTCAGCCAAGCTATTGAAATGAATTAAGGAAAACTGCTTAATAAAAATGCAATGTTTTAGCTTAAAAAAAAAAAAAATAGAAAGGATACGACAATGATGATCCATTTTAAGAATACAACGATTGCAAATGCTGCAGTGATGAGTACGTGGTGGTTTTGGTGATATGCACTTTTTACAAATGGATACAGCTTCTGGTATTAGTACCCCCTAGTAACAACAGGTATGTTCTTTTTTTATCATAATATTAATGAAGCAAAAATTTTAATTTATGAAGTGTACACAAAAGCGTTTTCAATCTATATTCACGAGTTGGAAGAAGTGAAGTAGATTTTTTTTTTCTATACATCGGGCTGATCAGCTAGCTATGCTTATCACAGTGGGCTGGGGGTTCTGACTTCAATACACATAGATGAGGAAAATTCTGACCTCAAAGATTCGGTATAAAGACTCAAACAACTTCTGAAATAAGTCACTGAGCAATAAACAAGCATTTGTTGCTCACTGGATCTCTTCACTGACAAGGCAAGTATCATCTAAGGGTCTGGTGAAAATGAAGAACTTACTATTGAGAATATTCTGAAAAATTCTACAAAATATTATCAGCACTTGCACTTGCCCTTTCAAGGCAGACATTAAGTGCTTTATGCACTAAATTAAATATACGAGGGTTGTTCAAGAATTTTTGCCTCCTGGTCTGTAATTTTTTTTAATTTGTTAACAGATTTTCAAAATTCTTTTTGTATCTGATACTTACATATGTAATGCACTATTCACTTTTCAACATAGTCCCCATCCCTTTCCACGCATTGCGCCAACGCGTGATCAGTCAGGTGATCTCGTCGGAGAGGAATTCCAGGGTTGTTGTCGACACCAGGATTGAATGACAGCTTTGGACCCTCTTCTGCAGCATAATAACGACTACCCGCTCTCGATTGCCACACAGCAGAGGCGTTGCAGTTCAAAGATGAAAGATTTTGCACCTTGCGACTTTCACCACTTCCCAAAGAAAAAAAAGCACCTTAAAGGACATGAGTTGCATTCTGACCGAGGTGAAAGATGCCATTCAATCCTCGTGTCGACAACCACCCCGAAATTCCTCTCCGACGGGTTCATCCGACTAGTCACATGCTGTCGCAATGCGTGGAAAAGGATGGGGACTATGTTGAAAAGTGAATAGTGCATTACAACTCCATTTCAAAAGTTTAGCAAACTTAACAAAAAATCATCCACCAGACTGAAACAACTTTAATTTCAGATCAAAAAATACTTTCAGAAAAAAGACAATGATATTGTCGAAATAATAGATAAAATAACTTAACAATAACTGAAAAATTTCAAAGAAAAAGTGATTTTGAAAATTGAAACTAAAGAGAGACAAAAAAACGCACTCGTTTCAAAAGTTTAGCAAGTGGAACAGTCTGTTTCGAAAGTTTAGCAAATCGTGAAGCAAACTACTGTATCCTTTTACATTGTCAAACGAAATGATTTTTAATTAAAGAAAAATATTAATACTTGATTGGATGCCCCTTGCATTGGATCACAGCCCGCAGCCTTCACGGGATAGACTCAACAAATTTTTGGCATTCTTGTTCACTGATTGTTGCCCACACTTTCTTAATGTTGTCAACCAGTTCGTCAACAGTGGCACAGCTCGACTGTTGCAACTCTTGTTTCATTCGTTTCTAAATGTTTTCAATTGGGCTTAAATCAGGCGAGTTGGCGGGGATGTTTCCAAATGTTTTCTTAAATGTTGCCAATTTAGAACAGGAATGTTTCTGCTTGCAAACCACGAGAGCACACGTTTCGCCGTATGTGATGAAGTATTATCTTGCTGGTATACAAATTCGGCGTCTTCATCTGGATACAAGCATTCTATACTTGGAATGAGAAAATGTTCCATCATCTTGGACACGTCAGCATTAACGCTAGTTTTCAGGATGCAGAGATCGCCTCTTCCTTTGGAGGACATGCATCCCCAGATCATAACTTTCTTGGGAAACTTTATTGAGCATCGTATGCATGTTGGGCTGAATTCTTCTTCCCTTTTGCGATAGACACGCACCCCTCCATCACCAAACGAGACAGAACGCAGATTCGTCACTCCATATGACCTTAGTTCACTCCTCCGTAGTCCAGTGGAGACGCTTCTTGGCCCAGTGAACGCGACATATGCGTTTTTGTTTTTGATTCAACGCAGGTTTGACTTTTGGCACTCGAGCTTTGTAACAAAGTTCGGCAAGCCTCTTCCATGTAGTAGTCTTTGAGACGTCTCTTCCAAGTTGAGGAGACCACTTTCTTGCCAGTTGTCTAGCGGACGCAAATCTCGATGAAGTCACAACTTGCTTTAAGATGCGCAGATCATATTTTGAAGCGAGTCGTGGTCACCCTGTCTTTCTTTTGGCCTCGGGAATTTCTCCGTCATTGTTGTCAATGGCTTGTAGACATCATGATATTGCTGATATCGATCTGTGAACGCTCCCAGAAATTTCCTTTAAGGTTTTTCCCGCCTTTCTTTGTTCGTAAATTTGGAGCTTTTCTCTCGCAGTTAACTGTGCTGCTTTCCCCATCTTTATTACATCAGATCCCAGTATCTATGGTATAAATGACAATTCTCTCCCCTCCACCTCTAATGATCTGTGCTATATGCTAATGACAAACAGCATTTGCTAAACTTTCGAAACGGACTGTTCCATTTGCTAAACTTTTGAAACGAGTGGGTTTTTTTTGTCTCTCTTTATTTTCAATTTTCAAAATCACTTTTTCTTCGAAATTTTTCAGTTATTGTTAAGTTATTTTATCTATTATTTCGACAATATCATTGTCTTTTTTCTGAAAGTATTTTTCGATCGGAAATTAAAGTTGTTTCAGTCTGGTGGATGATTTTTTGTTAAGTTTGCTAAACTTTTGAAATGGAGTTGTAGATAGAGGACAAATGTAAGTATCAGAATAAGAATTGTGAAAATTGGTTAGCAAATAAAAAAGTTACAGACTAGGAGGCAAAAATTCTTGAACAACCCTCATAGCAACCAAATGTTTGCATAATTCAGTATGACACACGAAATAAGCTGATATCAATTATAGTGAATTAGTTCACATCACCTAGTTTTCATAGACTTTTCCAATACACTTTTGCAAAGGCTGGGGTAAAACGAGTCATTTTTTTGTATTTATTGATCTTATGTGTTGACAAACATCATTATTTCTTAGGGTTGTGGGCTGGTCTTTCTAGAATAAATTTCTTAGCAATGTCGATTTCACATGTTTGTAATGAATTATTCAAGCATCAAAATAAATTTCATCCATGTGGATTGGGGTCAAAATCCTCGGCTTGCTATGATCACAGTTAGTCGATTAGCCTAAAGTAAAAAAATGCACCCACTTCCTTCGAACTCATGAGCAAAGCTTGTTACAATAATTTCATGATTAAATAATGTGGACTAAAATAAAAGAAAGCTAAGATGGGATACGAGTCCACTTTCCACAAAGAGATAGTTCACTTCTTCCGATATGAAGAAGAAGACAATTTAGGATAAAAATTGTAGAAATATATATTCGTAGAAGTAAAATATCTCTTTCTTTATGAAAATGTAGTCTTTTATCTGATCTTTGTTATTCATGAGTGTCCATAGTTTCATGATATTTTTTGTTATTAAAAGAAAGCTTTCAAATTCATTTGAGCAAATTAATACATGATTGTTCATGATTTGAACTTTTTAATTAAATATAATAATTAAATTAATAAAAGAAGAATAATAAAATTAAAAGTTACCAATGATAATGAAGTTGTTGTCTGATCTTGAAGTTGTACAATAGGATTTAGGGATACTGAGGATGATTTAAAAGAGTTATGAAGGGAGGGAGTGACGAGTTGATAAAAGCTTATAAAGGATAATGACCAGTCAGGCTTGAAATTCAAATTTTTCATAGAGGAGAGCCGCCCCTCCTATGTTTGTAAATGGAGGGGAGTTGAACTGTTTGGGAGGGAGACATAAGTTTTAGGTTATACAAGTGACATTTCAAAATATTTTTAAAAATAATAAAATATAAATCTCAGTCATAAAATAAATTTAATAAATTCTTATATTTCAATTAACAAAAAACGAAATACGGTTTTAATTTCACCTATTCTTCATAGCTTGCAAAACCTGACAAGCCTTAAGCACTTGGTTTTCAGATAAAACATCCAATTCAGATAGTTTTTCAGGATCCAATTCAGATAGTTTTTCAGGATCCAATTCAGAAATCCTCATTAAAACATCTAAATACCCTCCTGGAAGTTTTTTTGGCTACGATTTTAAAATTTTGGGTGAGAATCCCACCATCTTGTCCTGCTGGTGATTGGATGGTTTTTAGTAATTGTCTGGAATAAAATATATAAAAATGTTTTCAAGGATTCTTTATCCTCATCTTCAGTTGATTTCTTTGAAATAAAATAAATAAATAAATAAATAAATAAATAAATAAATAAATAAATAAACTGATGATGCGGATAAACAATCCTTGAAAACGTTTTTATTTATTTTATTTCAATTAATTACTCAAAACATCCAATCACTAGTCATTATCTTTCATAAGCTTACCATTAACTCACCACTCCTTCTCTTCATAACTATTACACATTTGAAATCATCCTGAATATCCACAATCCTTCTGTACAACTTCAAGACCAGACAACAGCTCCATTATCATTGGTAACTATTAATTTTATTATTATATTTAATTAAGGAGATTCAAATCATAAACAAACATGTATATGATGTTGCAAGATGTATGCAAAGCAGTGAGACTTTGTAAGCGTGTGCTCAGTGCTGTAGGAAATGTGCTATTATCTCTTGCTGACATAATAAAATACTTTTTATTAGAAAACATTTGCAAAATTGGATTGATAGTAACATCATTCCAATACAGATAAATAAAAAGTTTAAACCTTAAAATATTATGAACAAAATCATTTTGTAATTGGGGATTAATTAGTATCCTAATCTCAAATCCTTTACAGATAGTCTCCAAATTACAACTTAATTCCTTCTCTTACTTCTTTTATAAAGTGAGAAGTTGCTTCATACGAAGCAGTTTGTAAGTGTAAATACTGAGGGATCCCTATAGTAATGTCATAAAATTTATGCAGCAGTTTTGATGTGAATAGTAAAATATAACTTCTCTCATGCAGGAAAGCCATTGGAGCTGGACAAAGATTGAAGAATTATCCAAAGAACTAGTTGTTACCCGCGGCTTCGCCCGCCCGCGCCATCTGTTGAGGGGAATTACAAAGCAAAAGCAAATAATCTTAAATGAAAACCCCAGAAAGTGGGGAAGGGGGGGGGGGGGTCGTAGGGGGCTGACTTTTGGCGATAGAGCAGGTCCTTTATTGATAAGCTTGCCCTGAAAATTTCAAGTTGCTAGCTCAAACTGTCTAGGAGGAGATAGATTAACAGATAAATAAATAAATACACACAAGAGTTTTAGTATATTAGATAGTCTGCTGTCAACAGCACCTTAAACAGATAGGGACAAGAAATTTAATTACAGCTACACTTTATATAATAGCTAATGCAGCAAATTTTTTCCATAAATAAAATGTGTCCTCCTTTTTAGACAACACCGGATTGTCTCCACCAAATTTCACCTGAAAGCAAAGCCTAGAGTCGGAAAGACTGACCCAGCAAAAGACTGGAGATTGGTTGGAAAATTTTGATTATTTTTTACCCGTCAATACAGCTCCATCTGATTACCATTTATTCAGATTTCTATAATACTTTCCTAGTGAAGGGAAAAAAGATGCCAAAATATTGATGATGTTTTGGAGAGAAAGAAACTGATTTTAATTTAGGATATGGTATCCAAAATCCAAAGATGTAAAAAAATGTTAGGTCAATGCACCATGTCAAAAAAAAGGCTAGATTCGCCACTAGAAAGTGTGATAATTTAAGATGGTGATTATAAAACTGATGAAGAACTAAATTTTTCTGTTACACTGTTTATCTTAATAGTAACAAAAGACACTAAGAAACTGTGTATACTCAAGAATATCAAAAAAGGGGTTCGGAAAAAAAAAAAAAAAAAAAACAAGACATTACTTTCCAATCCCCTACCTAGTATTATGCAAGAGGTTGTAATACAAATTAATGGATTTGCAGAATGAGATGCTTCCGTACATTCGATCAGTACAAAACTTGGTAAAGGTCATTCTATAGGTCCTGTAAACATCGTTCCATCATTAAATACACATTAACTGCACAGGCGGCAGCACCACTAGTGTTGGAACACACTTACCTCATTAATCTTGCGACACAGGTCATACTGTACATACCATAAAGAACATGTTTTATAACTTTTATTGGAAATTGAGCATTCAATAATTGTTGCTATTGGCCTATCGTGTCCATTTAGAGGGTGAAATGATATGACGAATAATTGGACAATTGGAAGCAGGCCAATCCCAGGATGAAGTGTCTTGAAGACAACTAACCTAACCTAACATGACAACTAGCATCATTTCAAGACTGTGGATGCGGTTCCAATAGGATGGAAACACCTGCAGACACTTTAGTCAGAGTCGTTCAAGGGTCACCAAGCCTAGACAAGACTGCTACCTTGCTCTATCTGCCCATAGGAACAGGCGAAGCAGAGCTACATACACTGTCAGAGAGCTGTCAGCGGCCACTGGGGTTAATGTTTCCAGGCAAACGGTATATAGGAGACTCCATACCAATGAGGCGACGTTGAGGGAATGGTTTGCTTGGTGCACCAAATTTGCAGCATGGATACAAGGACAGTGGAGTCAGATCATGTTTTTGGATAAGTGCCGGTACAGCCTAGACTCATCACAGCATGTTCACATCTAGAGAGAGCGTGGGACACGGTCCAGCCTCGCTAACATCGTTGATCATGACCGTAATGTGATAATGTGGGCAGGCATCATGATGGGGCCCCATACAGCTACAGATCTTCGTCAGAGTGACCGTAACTGGCCAACAGTACTGGGATAACGTCCTGCAACAACATGTTTGTCTCTTCAGGGGTGCGGTAAATCCAAATTTCCTGTATATGGATGAGAATGCCCATCCACATTCGGCTGGCATATGGATGACTACCTGAAACATGAGGACATCCAGCACATGGACTGGCCAGTACGTTCCCTGGACGTAAACCCCATCGAGGACGCATGAGGTATGTTCTCTTGTTGCAGCGATATTCTGATTTTGAGTATGTCTGCACATTGTCCTACGTCTGTTTCTGTGCAAGAGGACCACACAGTGTACTGAACATAGCCTACAGTTTACAAAACTAGAGAGAGGGGGGGGTTGTCATTTTTGTGTTTAATGATTAATTTGTGTGTACATGACCTAAAGAATAGCCTTGCCAAGTTTGGTGCTGATCAGATGTGCAGAAGGGTTCCATTCTGCAAATTCCTTAATTTATGGACACCAGTGTAGAAAGGTAAAATTCAATTAGCTGGGTTTAAACCAGGAGCATATTGCTCTTAACAACTAAGTTACCGCAGACATGGTGATTAACATCTTATCACCACAGAGCAAAGGATCCAATTCCTTTCTTAAAGATGTTTTTTATATGGTGAATACCATGTTATATTCAAGAGAACATTAAAATTCAGGTTTTAACAACTATGATGAAATATTAAATATCTTGAAAATTGATGGAAATATATAAGAGAAAATCTGTATCTTGGATGCAAGCACAAGAATCTGTCTTGTTTTTTTTTCCCAAGTCTGCAGTAGCTCAGATGGTAAGAATGAGATGAATGCTTGTACTCCTTGGTTTGAATACAGGTTACAGATATTTTCCTTTCCATTTCCATTTGTTTTCAAGTTGAATACCATACTATGTCTGCTAAAACCTAAACTGTAATTGTCCATTTATTACATTGCACTACTGTGCAATTGCTCTTAAAAATCCACATGGAAATTATTGGAAATGGAGTCTCTGCTTGATTAAACAAACAAGCACAGATTCACAACTTGGTGGGATGTAAATTTATAAAGCCAGCAAATTCATAAAGCAGAATTTTCATAGAGCAAAGTACAAATGATTATTTAGAAATGAATGATGTTCATATAAAAACTTGCACAGATTCCTGCAATGTAAGTTTAAAGAAGAAAGGAGTCCCTCACAGAAAAATTGGTCTTACAAGTAAACTTTCTCTGGTATGAGTCGGGTTGTCAAATGACACATATGGCAATTGATAGAGCAGGGTTGACGTATTAATACTTGAAAATCCTCGCAGCAGATTGCGTCCGTGTTGATTGTTAGGACAAAGAGAAGTTTACATGGGGTGTATGGAATTTATATCAGTTCTTCTTAAAGATGCTGAAAGGAAACCAAACACAGCAGAAACGTTCCTGAATTCTATACTCGATTTCAGTTGCAGTAAGAAGACTGCATATTAAGCAAACACATTGCATTAAAGCCTGAACTCCCCTTCTACTTCCTAATTTACTTCACAATAAACTTTAATTTGAAGTCAAATATTTGTGTGTTTGCTTAATACGCAGTTGTGTAGCGTGGATCCCACATGCGTAAAAGCAATGGCAGAAACCACAAACAAGAAAAATTTTATGACATCACTTCCTGCTTTCATCTCTTCGGCCTGCCTAAAACTTTTGCCTTTTGGAGTAGAGTTGAATTTAAATTTTTGTGGCAGAAAGCAGGGCAGAAACTGGCTGCTCAGCCAATAGAAAATGATCTCTGTAGTGACGTCACAGCAACATCCTTACTTTCATCTATACATATAATAAAACTGTAATGAGTCCGTGTTTGTGCATGCATCACGCAAAAACTACTGGACAGATTTTGATGAAACTTAGTATGGTTATAGCTTATAGTCTGAGTCAATATTTAGGGTAACATACAAAAACTGGAGGAGAAAGCAAACACCTTATTTTCTGTGGATAATTACTTAAGGTACTTACGAGAGTGAGAGATACACAAACACTTTCCACATTTGATCTTTTTATTGATCATGGATGCACATGGCGATCGAAATGCGCATCCATGATCAATAAAAAGATCAAATGTGGAAAGTGTTTGTGTATCTCTCACTCTCGTAAGTACCTTATACAAAAACTGGTTCCATGCGATGTTCAAAATCTTGCCAACAGATGTCGCCACGAGTATTTTAAATTGCGCTATGGTTAAATATTACCCTTTGTAGTTAAAACTATTCTACAAAAAATAATACTACAAATACGGAATCAAATTACGGGCTTTGATATTTACTTTGCACTTTGGTTGTTGTTGTTTAGTTTTTGTACATTGGCTGCAGTTTTTGTACTTTTTTTTTACTCTGTGTTTCTCCGCTCTTTCTCTGAGTTCTACATGAGCGGAGCCGCGGGCACAACTAGTACAAAATAAAATGTCGGACGCTCAGCTCACGAAGGTGAAGAGACAGAGGAAGAAAATTGATGTGGAAGCGCTAATAGAAAAAAGGTTTCACAAGGTTTGAAGACAACAACAATTAAATTGAATAAACAACATTTGAATACACAAATTTGATATGATCATTGACGAGGAATGAACGAACTGTGTAATGTATGCACTCGAACTGTTTAGATCGTGTCAGCTTCGGTGCAGTATATTAGCATAAATATGACAAATTACAACAACAGATGGCGCTTGGGTAGCAGACTTCTGCTGTCTCATCCGTTCGAGTTTCTGCCATGTGGGACACCTCCAGGAGCAGAAAGTGAAAAAGCAGAAAAAAAAATACTAGTTTCTGCTCTCGTTTTCTGTGTGAGAACTAGGCACTTAACTGTCATTTTTGTTTCTACTTTGGTCTCCTTTCTGTGTCTTTAAGCAGAACTGATGGAACTTCCATGTTAACTTCACTTTGGCCTACTCTCAATACGGATGTTCTCTGGATTTTCAGGTATTAACATGTTAATACTGCTCTATCAATTGCCATTATGTCTCATTCGGCTACCTGATTCGTAATAAACAAGATTTACTTCTTAAATAATTTTTTAAAAAATAGTGCTCTCTCTCCAGTCAGAAACTTCCCAAGGCAGCTAATTTCTACAAAACCAAATTGGCAAACAAAGACTTTTTGGTTTTGATTTTGCCAACAAAATTTTATAATGGTGACAATTATAATCCATGGGCATAGCCAGGATTTATTTAAGAGAGGAGGAAGTGATTTCTGAGCAAGTCCAGACGTCGCCTGTTAAACGTGGAGGTGTTCTGTTCTGCTGAAACCGTGCAACTTGGATCTAGTGTTCGTAGTAGGTATCAGGAATGAATTCACTGCTGGAGTTTTGACATGCACATCTTACTTCTCCTTAAATCACACAGTTGATGAAGTTAATTAATATGGGATATATGTTATGAGTATCATGTAAGCAGTAGGCAAGAAAGCTGGTTTGGTTGCCATATTAACCTGTGTCAGTATAAAACAAGATGGCATCTGACCATGTTTCTACTTCAGCAAGCAATGCATTACAGTCATTCAGGGTAACTTTGCATTGGTTTGTATCATAAAATTTCTGTGTAAAGGTGTGAAAGAGCCTGAAATTAATCATAGGCTTCAAGTGCAATATGGTACCTTGCATGTCATAAAGTTCAGTGCTTGATTGATGCAAGTCATTCAAGAAGGTGATGAATGTGTAGAGAATGAATCACACAAAGCAACTGCAGTCAACAATTTGACCACTGCAAGGACTGATGTAGCTCATATGGAGCAGCAGACGAGTTACTTTACTCAAACATTGAAATGAGAATACAAAAGCTTCCAGAGCACTGGATCATATGTATTCCAGTACATCAAAAAGTGACTGTGTTATTACTTTATTGTGTTACTTGTATGATTTGGAAAGAAGAGAGATCAGTCAAATTTGAATGTCCCTAATATATTTTACTTATCGTAAAATCTTGAATAAAGGCCTTGTATTCAAATAAACGCCTCTCCCCAACCACTGAATTAATTATCAAATTTTATTAAAGGACCATACTCATTTAATGAAGCTGAAAGACTGCCAATGAAAATGCAATGCCTTATTAGGCAAACTTCAAAGATAGGCGAGTGCAAAGTCAACAACTCCATGCCAAAATTCAACAATCATTTATTTACACTCCCTTCAAAAGTTATGTACGAAACAGAGAATCGGGTGTCACTTGCAAAGTTTTCGATATCTTTACATGAAAATACACAACCCAATATCCTTGATGAAACTGATAACCAGGATATAACGAATATTGGATACTACAGATAGTAATATGTTTGGACCCCTGAGGTGTATTATAGTGAAGTTTATAATAACTTAACATTGAAGCAACCCTGCCATTATAAAAGAGTCAATTCACGAATGATTCCTTCAGAGTCATTTTGCAAGATGCCTCGTTCAAAGAGTCATGCGAACAATATCGTTCAAAGGGTTTGGGAAGGATCACATTCCAAGAGACATCCCATTATTAACATGTCTGGATGAAATTATTCAAAAGAGTTATGTATTTGAACAAAACCTCTTTTTTTCTTATTAAATTGAAATTCACTAATAATTTAGCTGAATGAACAAATCAACATTATGAAACTAACTGACCACAGCACTAAACGAAAATTAAACTCATTTAAAATATTTTTTTCAATTTAAATCGATTCATGTTTATTCAGTACAATAGCAGTGAAGCCAGATCAGATTTTAAATCATTTTATAATTAAAAATTGTTTTATAAATGTAAATAAGAAGAAGTACAGAAACATAGGATGTTCATAGCATTTTTGCTAGTTGTTCTTCCAATGTCTAACTTCATTACACAATACAGTATTTATCAGGAAGGGTACTCGGTCATTTGGCCGACGGACATTTGACCGAAAGGACATTTGGCCGAACGGACATTCAACCGAACGGACATTCGACCGAACGGATATTTGGCCGAACGGACATTTCACCGACGGACATATGACCGAACGGAAATTTAACCGACGGAGAAATGCCTGCATTTCATCGACATTTGGACATTCGGCGTAAAGAGATGTCTTCGGCAATATAATTCATTTAATGGGGAAAGAAATGTTTAAAGGAGATTATTTCGTATAACGAATCTTATGAGACAAATCTGTTTAATTCTTTCTACTAAGCAAGCATATTGTATGGACCTTTAAAATTATTCTTTTTTGTATGTCTTTTTATATAAATGTTTGTTTTCATAACGTTAGGTAGGTTAAGATGGGAACGGGACAAAATGCAACTTAGGGTCATGTATTATTAAATAATATCAATTCTTTTCCTGTATGTCTTTTTAAATGAATATTTTACTTCTATAGAATGAGATACTCATTAGTGATGGGCGATATTTGATACCATTATCGTGTATTAAAAATTTATTCATACACATCAAAAAATTCTGTTCTGCTTTACGAGGGGACATAAACATTCTTAATCGGATAGTATCAAATATGAAAATCAACTGGTAATGGGTTGAGTACTTCTGACATTTTTCAATGTAGAGTTCTTTTTTAGAGTTGTCAATGATATGGACACTCTACCCGAATATCTGACATATATAGTGCATGGCGTAATTATGTAATTTAAAACATTAATGGGATTTCACTGCCGAAAACGTGGACCGTATAGAAACCCATCTCTTTACCAACCTAACCTAATGATTAGGGATGTGCGATATTCATTTGCCGTTAGTCGAATAGACTAATCGAATAAAATTTTAGTAATCGGCGATTTTATTGGAATGGCTTGGAAATTTATTCGACTAAATCACACAGAAGAAATTAACAGGGTGTCTAGCAAAACGATTAGCAGGGTGTCTTTTCCCGGGGATGAGCCTTCAGATTAGTTTGATAATGGAAACAAAAAAACGCCTGAATGAATCGAAATAATCGAATAAAAAAATCCGATATAGTTACGACTATATATCGAGTTGGAATTATTCGACTCTTTTAGTATTGATATCGAAGAATATCGCACACCCTATGGGCGATACTTTAGTATCGCATATTTTAGAGTCATCGATACTGTCAGAATTTTCGCATTTGATACTATCCGATATTAGAATTTTTATGTCTCCTCATAAAGCAAGATAGAAACCTGATGTGTATGGAATAAACTTTTAATACCACGATACTATCAAATATTGCCCATCATTAATGAGTATCTCATTCTATAGAAGTAAAATATTCATTTAAAAAGACATATAAGAAAAGACTTGATATTATTAAATAATACAAGACCCTGAGATGCATTTTGTTCGGTTCCCATCTTAACCTACCTAACGATATGAAAACAAACATTTATTTAAAAAGACATACAAAAAAGAATAATTTTATAGGTCCATACAATATGCTTGCTTAGTAGAAAGAATTAAACAGATTTGTCTCATAAGATTCGTTATACGAAATAACCTCCTTTAAACATTTTTTTCCCCATTAAATGAATTATATTGCCGAAAACATCTCTTTACGCCGAATGTCCAAATGTCGATGAAATGCAGGCATTTCTCCGTCGGTTAAATTTCCGTTCGGTCATATTTCCATCGGTGAAATGTCCGTTCGGTCGAATGTCTGTTCGGCCAAATGTCCGTTCGGTCGAATGTCCGTTCGGCCAAATGTCCGTTCGGTCAAATGTCCGTCGGCCAAGTGTCCGTCGGTCAAATGTCCGTCGGCCAAATGACCGGGTACCATCAGGAAGTCCCATTTCTCATCTATTCCAGATTATAGTCGTATGAAGCATTCACAACAAGCCATTCGCTACTCGAGATCTTCATTCTTCAGGCTCAAGAGTCTGTTCTGACTGCACTGCAAGGTTTAAGATCATTCGCGAAGTAACTGCGAGCAATTTGCAAAATTAAATTGTTTGAAAGTCGCGACTCCCGAAGGGTGAGCTAGCTCTTTACCAGCTCTCATTGAAGAATCATTCAAAAGGCTCAGTTCGTTCACAAACGACTCATCACTAGTAGAAATCATTCAGCAGGGGGGAGAGACAGTGGAGGAAAAAATGCTTCTTTGCTGCATTGCCTGGCCTGCCCATTGGGAGCCAAGCACAAGTATTCCAAATTCTAGATATTAGTTTAATTTAGAATTGCCGAGTTTAAATACCCGTCAGTCTGTTAATGAGCTTGCCCCCCTCTCCTTTCGGAAGGGGGGGGTTTCATCTTTTTCTGGTACAGCCTTGAAAGCCAACCTTATCAACTTGGAGAGAGAGAACACTATATTATGTGAGGTGCATTTAAATTCTAAGGTCTCTGAATTTATTTTGTAAAAACTACTGACCTTAGAAAACTGAAACTGCTATCACTTCTCAACACAGTCACCATCTAACCATACACATTTTTCACAATGCTCATGTAACGATTGCATGGCTATCAAAAACGCTTCTTTGTGGGTCTGTTTTGTACACTGGAAAATCGCTTATGTAATTTTGTGCACTGGAAAAAGCCAAAAATTTAAAGTTGCTAGGTCAGATGAGGACATTACTTGTCACTTCAAAGTTGTTGTGACTAAGAAGTTTCTGAACAATGACCGCACAATAAGCAGAAACATTGTTTCGCTTTTGAATCAGCAATTCTACAGCGATTTGGCACAGAATAGACCCGTAAAGGAGCGTTTTTGGCAGCCATACAATCATTACATCAGCATTGTGAAAAATGTGTGCGGCTAGATGGAGATTGTGTTGAGAAGTGGTAGCAGTTTCAGCTTTCTAGGGTCAGTAGTTTTTTCCAAAATAAATTCATTAGAACATTAATGCACCTCGTATAAACAGTTGGAAAAATCTCCTACAACCAGACCAGATTGCCACTGGACACCCCAGATAACTGATCATTATTATCTAAATTGTAAGAGATGATATCTAAAATTTTTTGATCATTTAATTAAACAATTGTTTACTTCAGGTAAATAACCAGGATGAGTCACCGCTGCCATATAATAATGAAAGACAATATTGACTAGAAGCCAGTGGCCAATAACGAAGAGAATGGCAAGTAGAAAGGGATTCCTATTCCACCAATATGGAATTCCAATTACGTAGACAATGACCACACCTGAGAGAACCAAAGTGCACACGGCGAAGACAAAAATCTATAGAGATATAAGGAAGAGACAGAAATAAGTATTGATCTAAGTTTTCCCGATATATTGATTACCATTAATTTCTCTCAACTTACCGGACCAAAAAACTTCGTGAAATGGTCCACAAACCAAAACATAGGTTCCATAGCCGTGTCTGCTATATAGTATTTGTCTACAAAGTCATTATAGCAGAGGGAGAGGAAGCAGATTTTCATATAGTTGGTCCTGTCTTTAAGGCAGATCCGTAAACGTCGTACGTAGGACCGACAAGCCCAGCGCAATCGTGAAACTCTCCACATCTTCGGCCGCCTTGGGGAGCTCATCATCGGTAGGCTAGGAGGGATGTCGAAGCATTGCCCCTCGTGATATGAACTGCAACGATTTCGGTCATGTTGATCCTCGATGAGATCACTCGTGCATTCCACACGCAGATGTTAGGCAATTTGGCACGGATTTCCTTAGAGATCACATTTTAAAATGAATGAAAATTGGTTTCTATTAAAGATCAAAAGAGGTTAAGAATGCTCATACACTGCTAGTTTGTCTTGTCTTTCACTTAAAATTTGACGTAAAGTAACCTAAATCATTTCGCTCCAAAGCTAAAACGGGCAAACCGTGTGCGATCGCAAACCGTCTCAAGTCGCGTCGCCCACATCGATAGGAATTAGGAGAATGCTATTGGGTTGAGGCACAGTGACGTCATAAATATGTCTATTGTTGTAGGTTATGATTACTTTGGACTAATAACTAAGTTAGTTATTAGACCAAGGCATTACGATCTAAAGAGATCGGCTTCGTAGGTTATTGCACAGTGCCAGATTATTTCGTCACTGTTCATTTGGTCACTGTCGCTTTTGTCACATTTATTTCGTCGCAGAATCAATTTGTCACTCAATAGATTCGAATTCTTTAGTAACATCAGGAGCATCCGACCCAGGTGCTCTTGGTAACATTTAATTTTCTCAATTTTTATATCCAGTAATTTTTTTTATATTTTTCATTATTTAAATCATTGTAAAACTTGAGATAATCTTCGGACTAAGGCAACATCTCCTAAAAAGAAAGCCTGTGCACTGAAAATTCATACATTGTTACATCATCATAAAAAGGCATTGCTAATCGTATTTCTTCTAATAATAAGCCCTAAATTATGACTTCCTATGATCATGAATTTTAAGTGCACAGGTTTTCTTTCTAGGAGGTGTTGACCATGGATGTATAGATTAATGTAGTTTCCTATACATCCATGGTGTTGAACAAGGCCGTCTCTAAAAGTTCCAGCAAAAGCCGCACGCAACTGACTAATTTAAATATCAAATTGTTCCTTATAAAACAACCAAGAAGATGAAACCTCTAATAACAGATATGGATTTCTAAAACATTTGAATTGCAGTGAAGCACACCTCAGCCAACGTGGCCAACCCATCCTGACCTTGAGTGACTCTTTCTCGCCCATTTTCTCAAAATTTTTCAAGGGGAAGGGTGTGATTAAAAATTGTTTTTAGACTAATGTAGTGTTGCTCTACAGGGTAGCAATCGGAAATTATTCTCTATCTTTAATAGTTTTCGAGTTAGCAAATGGGTGACCTTAAATTGGGGGTTAAAGTCAAATTTGAGTGCGGCAATGAATTCTACCCCCCCCCCCCATTAGCTATAAACCACGCTCCTCAGATCTCGCCTACCTGGCAGCTTTGAGATGTTTGCCATGTTACCAGACTTTTGGGGCACCCTGTATATTATCTAGCATTAAGGCCTTAATTTCTCTTTTGTTTTTGCTTCTCACTGCTGAAGATGGGTACCTGGTAGCCGAAAAACGTATCCGGTATTTCAATTCTCCATGTGGATTAGAGGTTTGACTGTTCCGTTTCGAAGTTTTTTCTTAATTTTTGCTCAATATGAAACATCTTTTTCGATATACCGCCCTGAGGCGATCGCCTCGCTGGCCTCACCCTCAACAACATTCCTGTATATATATAGGATCAAAAGCTTCCGCTTACCTGTACCAAGAGGATATTAAATGAAGAGTACATCAAGTACTCCTGCCTCTTCTTATCTGCAAACATGATTTGACGAAAATAATGGTGTTGAACCTCCTTTGCTTTTATTATGGGTAGCTTCAGGGATTTTCTTCCATTCTTCCTGAAGAACACTGACGAGTTCGGTCACAGATGTTGGGTGATGCGTAGCTACGGGCGGCCAAGGTGTACAAAGTACAGGGCGCAACGAATTAGGGGCGCTAAAAAGCTAAATTGAAGGGGCGCTAAAAAGCTAAATTGAAGGGGCGCTAAAAAGCTAAAAATGAAAAATGAACACGGGCGCTAAAAAGCTATAAAAATAGCTTTTATAGCTTTTTTTTTATTTTATAGCTACGCCACTTTTTATGCAGGCCAGCCCCCATTTTCTTCGACCCGCATCCCTTCAAACCAGTGCCATACCCAGAATTTTTTTTCGGGGGAGGGGGGCTGGCCCGATCCTGCTTGTGGTGACGCACCCCCCCCCCCTTACTGCCCTGCTTCAAACCATTACTGAACACATCGTCCCTTGTGACAAGGAGAATTGTCTTGATGGTAATGGTTGGTATGGGAATTGTCCAATCTAAAACTGTTGCCACAATATTGGCAGTACAGAATGGTCCGAAATGCCCAACCAAAAAGGGGGGAACCTCTAATCCACAAGGAGAATTGAAATGCCGGATACGTATTTCGGCTACCAAGTAGCCATCTTCAGCGATAAGAGACAAAAGTCAACTAAAGAAAATAAAGCCTTAGTGCTAGAGAATATACGTACAGACAAGGTGGGATGGGGGAAGCAATTTCTTAAAAATATCTTCCATTGGTTAAGCGGATGGGATATTAACAACTCTTGGACATGTTTAAACCAGGAATGGATCTGGAATTTTTTTTTATAGCCACTGTTTAGCTACTTTCATAAGTTTTTAGCCACTTTCGTATTTTTTGTCACCAATGTTGCCAGCATAAAAAGTTTTTCCCACTAAAACCGAGCAAAATTCAATTGTACTAATCAAATTAAATCCACTAAATTCAGTGGATAATTTGTTTAATTTTTTTTAAATTCACTAAATTTAGTGGAATATCCATTAAGTTGGCAACACTGGATATAAGCGTCTAGGGTATTAAACGTTCATGTCAATCGTGAAACGTCTGATAAACGACATAACCTAACCATTAAGCCAAATGCGATATTTGACCAAGAGGAAAAAGTTGCATATGAACTCAGATTTATGGCTTATAAAATTTTCTGTAAATGACTTCCAAAAGATAATTCGATACATCATATTCACATTAAAATGAACCAAAATATTTTAAGCTCCCTCGGAGTAATTCAAGATTAGCCCCAGTTGAGAATGGCGATTAGGGAAGATTGTAGTGTTACCGTGATTTTTTTTCCGCCACCGTCTTTCGCCACTTTTAAATAAAAATTGCTACTTCGACTTTTTTGGGACCATTGACGAAAATGGCGATCAGCAGCGCGACCCCTGGTTTAAACAAAGGGACATAAAAGAAGAGGAGATATCTTGTCAATAGGGAGGACGGGATGTAAAATAAACCCAAAGGTTAAATAAAAAGAATGAGAAAGTGCCGTGGATCCAGTTATAGGAGCCGCATCGGGAACAGAGGACATGGCTCTTAAATCCGCAATGTAAAATAAAAACAATAAAAAGTGAACTTAAATTAAAAGAACAAAAAATAATAAGTGACAAAAAGCAATAAAATAATAATAAAAGCATCAAATTTTTAGTCACTATCAAACAGAATAGAGTTTGAGATCGGCCCTTTTATTCTAAAGGGATTCTAAAAAGTTATTAAATAAGGACAAAGGGCTTATCAGGTAGCCGAAATACGTATCCGATATTTCAATTCTCCTTGTGGATTAGAGGTTCCCCCCTTTTTGATTGTTCCATTCCACGGTTTTTGTTTAATTATTATTCAAAATATCCAGGTAAGTTGCAGACGTCATAGCTTCTGTTACTGGAACAAGTTGGTTCAATCCAAACCATGAAAATAAGTCCCCATATAACGATACCGATTTCTTCGAACTTCACATTGGGTGCCACGCAGTCAGTCATGAAACATTCTCTGGGCCACCGCGAGACCCAAACTTGACCATTGGCTTGCCTGAGATTCGCCGTTCTTTGGACCAGTTTCAGTGACCGGTACGCCATTCTAAACGTCGCTCCACATAGATTTTGCCAGTCTGGGGTTGATTTATAGAAACAGGTCATGGAAACTAGGGTCTCAGTTCCGGCGAATATTGACTGTACTGGCGGTACTTGAAGTGACATTTCTGAACTCTGTAGCAGTTGTTTCAGCTGAAGACTTCCATCGTGTGCTGGCACTGGACTATCTCTTTCTTTGGCCTACAACTTCGCAGTTTCACTGATGTTGCTTTTGAGATTTCCAGTTGACAATGATGCAGTATCACAGAAATCCCGCATACCGAAATGTTGAATATACGATGGTATATACGGTACCACGTTGGAACTCTTGAGTGACCCATCAATACGAAACATAAATGAGTCTAGTAAGGATTCATTGACATGGGCGTAGCCAAGGGTGTGTGGGGGGCCCGCCCCAAGGATTTGCTCCCCATCTCAATCAAATAAAATATACTTGATTTTTGCTAAAAATAAGATTACACGGCGATACTTAGCAGTATTGGTATTGGCTTTATTCAGCAAACCAAGCAGTATTGGTATTGGTTTTTGGTGCATTTTTCTGGTTACCTTACACTTCCTCGAATCTCACATTCTCGAATCACACTTCCTCAAATCGGCAAACCACACTTCCTCGAACCACATTTCCTCGAATCGTTTTAAAAATATGGTCCATGGAGCAGGGAGGGGAATTTTTTTTCCATTTGTTTATCTTAATTACTTAGTTGATGATACTATCACATTTTACTAACTACCAGTTTACCAAACCTCCACAGGGTAGTTGTTATATATGATTTGGTAGTTGTTTACAAGTGGTTGATGTTAAAAAATCGATTTTTTTAACATCGATTATTGTTATTTTTTAACGCCGGGTCTTTTTCGGGCTAGGAATGGGCGATTAATCGAAAAAATCTTTCTTCCCGAATCAATTCTTTCTTTCCGATTTTCCTTGGGGAAAATGTCCTACACTCGGCGAAAAAAATGTTAATTTATTGACTGAATAAATGGAAACATCTATTTTTAAAAACATCTGAACAAATATTTTTGAAATTACATATACTGTTAAAACTACACGTCTGTAAGTTAAGCAATATCAACAACATAAGACAGAATAATGGAACTTTTAAAATTGTTTTTTAAATAAAATTTTTATTTGAATTTTTTAATTGGATATAAATTCTTTTATTTCAGTTCACAATAAAATCTGATATGTGGATATACATGTACTTAATAAAATTGATAATACCAGGGATGGATGAAAGTAATACCTTTCATCCATCCCTGATAATACTTAATCTTTTTTTTTTTTTTTTTTTTTTTGTAATACATTGTTTGAAGATCGTGCTCTCAGACTATATTCGAGGCATGGCCAGAAATTTTCTCCTGACTGTAAGAATAATAAAAATAATAAATAAAAATATTGTGCAATATTAAGTGATTCGTTTTTGTGGTAATACATGTATTTATTAAATAATAAAAGTAAATTGTTAGTAACTGTTGCCTCTTGATCGCATGTGGCGGACGATGTTCGAACGGGAAAAACGAAAATTTATTAACAAATAAACTCGCACTAGAGATAGCAGAGAGATGCGACAAGCAAAGTTCCCATAGCAAACTTGACATGGCAAATATCTTATGGCCGACTAAAAATACTTATTTTATTAAATAAATAGAAATGAACTCATCTTGATTTCTTTCTTAATTTCCTTAATTTTTGCTTTAATTTAAATAATTTTCCGTTTGAAAGGAGCATGTCGTATTTTACAACTTGAAATATTTAAAAATCTCTGCGTTATCGTCTGCTTTCTGTGCTCTGAAGACGTTTTGATTACGTCAGATATCATCAAGACCTAAAGCGCCATTTGGCAACACCCGCGCAACTAAACTCGTTATTCGAGGATGTGAGATTCGGGGATGTGTGGCTTCGAAAAAGTGGGGTGTACCCATTTTTCTATATAATTTTTCTCACGTATGTATTTGACTCCCCCCCCCCCCACCAATAAATCCTGGCTACGCACATAATCATAGATTACAGTAAAGTCGGACATGTAACATTGTTGTAGAGAAGTGTTTGGAAACTTTTGATCACATCGCATATATACTTGGTGGCCGGTCCGATAATAAATAAAAGGTAATAAATAAAGGTATAAAAAATCCTTTATACAGATGGTTTTCGCCGACAATTTTCTAACATGCACATTCGTTTTCACGTGATGTGACGTTGTCTCATGACCTGTGCTGATAGCTGTGATTAAACTTAGAATCATCCATTGCCTCTGACAAGATGAGTCATGTTCATCTGTATCATACATACTGTAAAATCTTGAATACAGGCCGGGTATTCAAATACACGCTGGTCTCGAATAAAAGCCGGGTGGGGTTTTAAAAATAGATTAAACGCCGGGTCTCAAATAAACGCCTGGTCTTTTTCGGGTCATCATTTAAATTCCGGCGTTTTTCCTCACTTTCAGATTATTAAACGTCTTTTCATGTGTATGCCTTCTCATGGCCGCTTCATTTAACTCATCCTAATTTCGACCCATCCCATGCTAAGTTACCTTACCCTTGCCGTTTGCCGACCAAGAAAAGTCAGGGAATTTTACAAAATCAGCAAAAAAATGCGAAATTGGAACGAAAAATTTGAAAAATGTCAATAATATTCTATCAAAATAGATTTTTTTTTGGTGCTGGTGGTCAGGGAAAATTACGTAATCAACCGGAAAAAGTCAGGGAATTTTACGAAATGGTTTTGCTAGAGACTCTGTTATTGGGAATAGCCCTTAACGCCGGTTCTCAAATAAACGAAGGGGGGGGGGGGTCCAGACCATTCAGACAAATGGACGCCCGGGTCTGTGTTCAAGATTTTACGGTATTAACATTAGATTTAAATGAGAAGTTTCAAGGTATAATTTTCAAGTTAACTTTAGAAGATTACAAAAGTACCCTTAGAAAGAAATAAATAAAAAACCCAAAAGAAAACAACTGGTATGGGTGGGCTTGCTTGATTTTCTGAGTTTTTTGGTATATTGAACTGTTTGTGTGCTTATGGCTATTCTCTGTTTCGCTATAGCAAGCGGACAAAATGAGCAATTCCATAGAGAATTATTCCAAAATTGAGATGTGTGCTGTTATCCGAATTCTTCAGGCAGAAGGAGTGTATCAGAGTGAGATTCATCACAGATTAATGAACGTTTATGGGGAGAACATTTTGAGTCGAAGAGAGATGTCTGTTCGGTGCACGAAATTCACAGACGGCCGAACTGAACTGCATGATGTTCCAGAGGAACTAAGAGGAAGGTCGTAGCCTGTGCACACGCCAGAGAACTGTGAAGTGGTGAGTTTCATAAGGGAAGACCAAAGGATCAAACTGCTTTAGAAACCACAGTTCGGCAGTACTTTACAAATTTGGAAAATGACATGCTGATATCTTATTGTGATGGCATGCTGAAACGTGTGTAACGCTGGGATAAATGCTTGAATGTAAACGGTGTTGAAAAATGAACATTACCAAGTACTTTTTGATTGATATGCTTGATTTTACTTTACCAAATAAATGTGTTCCCAAATCTTTCAAGAGCAGTTGTTGTTAAGGTTAAAAAGTCAAACATCGGATAAAAAACGAGTCTCAGCGAAAGCCATCTGATCGTTCACGGCTACTGGATGCTCGAACTGAACACAGTTTCGGGGGGATCTACACGTACGAGGGTAGATCAAAAATTTCTCAGAATAATGCTCCTATATGTTTATCTTTTTAAGTATTACCAGTCTCTTACGTATCGTAGAATTGCCCTCCTTTGCTCTTTCTATTACAGCAAATGGCGCTGTCGTATTATTCATTGTTAGGTTGCTAGGCCGTGACCACCGAGAGAGAAGGCCTCTGCGATGAAACGTAATACATTGTAACAACTTCATAGATAGTTATTCGTATTTCCACCAATAATAAGCCCCGAATTAGCACTATCTATGATGATGTAACAATGTATTAAATTTCAATGCGGAGGCCTTCTCTCTCGGTGGTCACGGCTAGGCAGCGCAACACTCGAACTTAATGTAAAAATGGAGTCGAGGCACGGCCTCCTAGAAACTACCAGGCCTGAACATGACGTGAATAATGCATTGTTAAAGCACTAAGATTGTGACATTGAACTAACTTCTGTAATAGCACCACCAGTTCGAAGTAACAATGTTTTATCTTTTCCATGTTCAGGCCTGGTAGTTTCTAGAAGGCTGTGGTCGAGGCCGACGAGATAATAAGGCCTGGAAGCGAAAAAGTTACCTGATCATCTGGGTGCTAGCAACAATCCAACCTTCGTTGTTTCCAACAAAAGGAAAAACACTGATTGTTAACATCCAAAATGGAGACAATGATGGTTGGATTGTTGCTAGCATCCAGTTTGTCAGGTGACTTTTTCGCTTCCAGGCCTTATCTCGTAGATCTCGAAATGGAGTCGTATGACGTAGACAGAAAAACTGAGCAGAGATGCGGAATAAAACTTCGCGTTAGGCTACGGCCATGCAGACGCGAGACAGTCGAAACATCGCACGCGAGAGCGAAAATACGTTTCTCGCTCGTATCTGACACTGCTTGATTTTCTCGCTGTCTGCCAAATCTCGCTCAACGCTGCACATGCGCAGTAGTCCATTTTTATAGCAAAATGTCTACTTCCACGTGAAATGTCAGCCATGTTTGTGAGAAAAATTCGCTTCTGTATAATCACATAGGCGAGAAACGACGAGGCAGAGAACTTAAAAATTCGCTCGCTAAACATAGCTTGCGAATGTGATGACGTCAGAAATCGCTGGCTCGCACTAAATTCGCGTCTGCATGGCCGTAGCCTTAGGCTTGGCAAAACTGCAGCACAGACTGTTCAATTAATTTACCAAGCTTACTACTCTCACGCCATCAAAAACAATCCCATGCGCCACATTCGCCGAAAGAGACCTCATTTTGCAGAGCAAGAATTCATTCTGCACCAGGACAACGCGCCGGCGGACACTGCCAACATAACGAAGGAAACAATAGCCGAAAATGAACATTGAACTCAAGGAACATCTACCCTATTCTCCGGACTTAGCCCCATGTGATTTCTCGCTGTTTCCTACGGTAAAAGAACTTATTTCCAGAAAAAAGTTTGCAACTGATCAGGAAGTTAACACAGCTGTCAGGGATCTGTATATCAAGCTTGGCAAAAACGGTTTCAAGGAAGTCTACGAAAGTTGGATCAAACGCTGGGACCACTACATCAAAGGAAGATATTTCAAAATGGGAAAACTTGTTTTCGTTATTTGCAAAAAAATTTTTTTCCAGGAACATTAGTCAGAAATTTTTGATCTACCTTGTATGTCGTTTTCAACGGATTCATTAACGGCACCGCCTGAGGATTCATAGCCGCCCCCTCTTACTCGTGTCGAATTATCTGTAGAGTTTCCGTCGCGGAATGAACCTCGATTTTGACAAAATATTTGTGCGCTGCTCCTCCAACATGGCCTATTTCGCGACTCGCATGTCACCAGGTCACGCAATCACCATTGATAGGGCAATGAAAGGGCTGGCACCTGGCTTGAAGGTTGGGAATTTCTCCTTCTGAAAACCATCGGCAACGTGATGAAATTTGGTTATAAAGTGATTCTCCTTATTTCGGGTCTCATTTTATACGCATCTTGACTGTCCCTCGTACAATATTCACAAATAATTGCAGCGGTTTGAGAAAATCGCATTTAGTTTGACCAAGGGTGTATAATGGAGTTATTGACTCCTGGTTTGACAAGAAGTTACGAACTTGGCAGTGAAAACGTGGAAAAGAAGAAGTCCGCAATTATGTTTTCACCTGTAGCATGAGCAATTTTCAAGCATGTCCGGGTGGGTGTACCTTGTCATAGTTTCTTCTTCAAAGAAAAGCGGACTATAAATTTTGAATTTTGAAATAGCAGGCAATTCAAACAATACTTCAAGATCTGATGCTTATCTTGCAGAAACAAATTTCATCACCACTCTGTCAATACGTAGAAACGGCTATAAGAAATTCAAAACCGTTACAATCAGTTGTAAGCATCCTGTATGTTCTATTGATTAGACATATAAAAGTAGATAACTTAATTTTTTATTATATTTTTTGCATAAAAGAAATTACACAATAATAACCTATTCGGTTACGCATGTTACATTGCGCAAATAACTAATCAAGGAATTCAGATGCATGATATCATAAAACAATGCTATCTAACAAAAAGATTAATTGATATCATCTTATCTGTGTTTTAAGTGCAGTATGAATGAATTAACTATCATAATAGTTTAAATTTATTTAATGAACTAGAAATTATAAAAATATGTTTTAAATTTTTATCTTCAAGATGGTGGCCCTTTAATCTACGCCTAAAACAAATCCCTTCACTGCTTCACCTATCAAGCCGGCCTGTTTTGTATTGAGGCCCATAGTAAAACGTCAATCTGCTGCGACTCGATGCATATGCCGTATTGTTTAGCATTGTAATGCATGTAATCTAATGTAATAAATCCTGTGGAATCACTGTGCCTATTTGGAGATACATCTTTGCCAAAATAACTACAAAATTTGACAATCAAAATTGTACAATCTTAATTAATAAGGAGTCGGGACACCTTTTGCAGTCTCTATTCGTCTAGGAAGTTTCTCCACAAGTTTCTGGAAGGTTAAAGCTGCAATTATAACCACTTATCTAGAGGAGCCGACAACTCAGCCACGACATTAGGTGAAGTATACAGTGTATCAAAAATGCATTTATAACCTTTGTTCCTCATATCGAAACAAGAAACATATAGTCCATATAAACGTATGTCCTAAAGTCCTTAGATTTTGAAGTATTAAAGAAATTTTACGTTATACCTCAGGTCAGAACTTCATAGCAAATGTTCAAAATATATTCTCCGTGCATGCATTTCAGATCATTGACTGTCGCACGCGTTCATATATTCCCAGACTGTGCCGAATGGTTTCGCAGGCTTCCATGACACGTTGTTGAAGCGTCTCCGCATTAGGAATGTCGGCTGCATAAACCAATTGTTCAAATCACAAGCAGGTGACATTAGTTTTTACATTTTATGACATTCTTTATATAGTAATAATTTTTCAGTTGTACAAATTGATAAAAAGGAAAAATTCATAAATTAAAAAAATAAAAAATCAAGTCGAAAAAAATCAAAAGCCCCACAGATAAAAATCCAAAGGCCATGGAACTCCCCCCCCCTCCCTACCACCCATTACCATTCGCGCGGCCGTACAAAAAAATCTTATTTGCCTGCTCACGAAATGGATATCCTGCCATGGTTAAACGGAACACCTTTCAGTTAACTCACTACTACACAAGGGAAAAGTTAAAGACACACTAACCACAACTGTAAACAAGGACACTGTTTATTGGATTTAAACGGACTATGTTTCTTGTTTTGGTATGAGGAATTCGGACAATCACGAACTGCGCAATATTTTAGCTTAGTTTCATGTATGTGTGGGTGTGCTTGTGCGTGTGCGTGTTGCAGCGTACTATATAGGCCTTTGGAATTTCATCAAACTATCCCCGCGGAAAAAGTGGTGGACGAACAGAATCAGCTTAACTCACAAACATTTACGAATTGTTAGAAACGTTTATCTTGCAGATTCCAGGAACATAGCAATGTCGACGGATTAAATTTCGACCACTAAATGACTAAACACGACTCGATCAGAAGTTTGTGAACGCATTTTTGATACATCCTGTACCGCACGAAACTAACGTTTTAACTTATTCTATTGGGTTAAGGTTGAGATTCTGTGAAGTTCAGTTAAGTTTTTCCACGTCCATTTCATTGAATCATCAAGCTACAGGCCTTGATTTGTGGAGGTAAACACTGTCATGTTGATAAACAAATGAGGCCATGCTAAATTATTCCCAAATATAGGAATTGTTTTGAATGTCCAATTAAACCTCAAAATCCAAATGAACCCTGCCATTCCAAGAGAAACAGTCCCACATTATAACGCTATCACCATCAACTCTGGCAGCATTCTCCTTACTTACGTTCAACCGTCAGACTGCCAAAGTGTGTAGCGAGATTCGTTGCTCCACATACAAGTGTTTCATTGCTCTATAATCCAGTTGCGATGAGCTTTTCCACCATTTTAATCTTTTTTGGACATTGTTGATCGATATCTTAGGCTTATCAGCAAGAGCTCTCCCATTGTAGCCCATCTGTTTCAACTCCTGCCAAATACTCCAGGTGCTAACGAAAGTTCCTGACAGGCGCGTAGCCAGAAATTTATTTCGGAGGAGGAAGGGGGCCTATTCTTCTAGCGGGAGGGGGTCCTACAAGCAAAAGAATTAGTTGGCAAGATGGTCAATTTCGGGAGGAGGGGCTGCAGCGCCCTCAGTCTCCCTCCTGGGTACGGCCATGGCTCCTGATGCTTTTCCAAAATCCACTGATTCTGGCTGCAGAAGCAAACCGGTTATCCCGGACAGTCTGTAGTCCTCGCTGTCAGTGAGTTTATGAGATCTACCAATGCGCTGTTTCACAGTTGTTGCCCCTTCCACTTTACAATGACAGTGAATAATGTCAGACGTGGACTTCGATTGTTGAACAGACTCAAAATCTCATGAATTGATTGCACTCAAGTGGTGTTAAATACACTTTTGGAATCGGTTTTCTTAAATCTTTTCTCTTTCAACGTTGCCTTCAGTTTGGGGAACTGTAAAATTTGTTAGAGGCCAGGTCAGGAAAGTATGGAGGTGAGGAAATACAGTCATTCCAAGTTTGGCTACAAATTCAGGAACTGAAATTGCTGAGTGAGTTGGCGCATTGTCATGGTGTTCTTTTCCTTTTGGTTGCCAAAGTTCTTTTCCTCCTGACATTTCTTCTGAGGCATTTCACTGTCTGAACGGTTGGGAGGAGGAATTCAAGCGTGGACACTGTGCACATAAGCAATACGAAACATCAGTTGGGAAAGATAGCTAACACTCAATGCGCACACACTGTTAGACACGCTATTCGTTCAGGAAATATGAGCTTGCAAACCAGCCCCGTGGGAAACTTGGTATGATATTCTGAAGGCATGTATCGAAAATAACTCTTCCATAACTGTTTGAGATCTTAAAATAGGCATAGTCACAATTTCTAGACATCTTACAATTCTAGGAAAGGTGAAAACAGTCGTTAAATGATTTCCGTATGATTAATCAGAAAGACACAAATTGCAATGCTTGGAGTCTGTAGAAAATTGTCCGTTTCTGACCCATTTGGTAGCGTGATGAAAGATGAATATTCTACGAAATTCGCAAACGTTCTGTATATAACTAGAAACTGGGGACAAGCAATGGCATACACCCAAACCCAAAGAAGACAGTGATCACAGTATAAAAGAATCAAACGGAAATATCCCATGGCAGCTGCTAAGAGTATTGGTCTAAAATATTAATTTGTCGAAAGTGTTAGTCGGGTCATGACTTATTGTTCGCAGAGCCCAAGTGGCAAGACCAAAAAAAGTTAGTACGGGCACATAAAGAGTCCGTTACAATAGGTATCCAAGTGATTTTCACCTCATTTTGCACGACATACAGGGTTATTCAAAAATATGGAGGAGATTTCAAATTATTTATTTCAAACAAACTGTAAATGACAAACTCATTCCGTACATCACAGCATGAAGGAAGGTTCAAAGTTTTAACAGTCCGGACCAGCTTAGAGGTTTCATTCAGTACCATCCAGCAGCGCTCTTTCTTCTTTACATGAAAATGGCGACTCAAGATGAGCTAGGTGTACTGCAGTCTGCAAAATGAGAATTAATTGTTCAAGTGCTTTATGAATGGTGCCGTCAGTTCTACGAGGGTCATTTTAAGCCATGGCAACTATTTTTTTGCAGGCAAATATGTTGTTATACAAACATTTCATTATACAGGGTGATTCAGAAAGGTAGGTCAAGAATGAAATATCATGTACAGTTTGTAGCGGGATCAATATTTTTCCTATAAACATGGGTCCGGAAATGCATTCTTACAGAGATAATGCAACTTGTACGAGGTAGGAATGGATGTGCGTTACCCGGACGGCAATGGCAGGAATCCATGTAAATTAGGATCTAAACATGTAAATTGTTCGTGTTCTCTCCTTTAAAAGAGAGGAAACGAAACATGTAACTCCATTGTCGTACAATGGATCGCTTGACTAATGCGGAGCTGGCGGACATGCATCTCGTCTACGGCGAGGCACAGGGTAATGCTACTGAAGCGGAAAGGATTTACCAACAGCGTTTTCCAGACCGTGATCACCCACATCGAGAATCTCGTCCGCAGACTAAACACCTGCATCGAGGCTCAGGGTCGGCATTTTGAACACCTACTGTAATGTCATTCCTACCTCGTACAAGTTGCATTATCTCTGTAAGGATGCATTTCCGGACCCATGTTTATAGGAAAAATTTTGTTCCCCGCTACAAACTGTACATGGTATTTCATTCTTGATCTACCTTTCTGAATCACCCTGTATACATATGAAAATACACAATGTACTATACAAATATGTCTGTTACATGGGTTACTCAGGAACTACTGTCGACAAGGGAGAAGGGTAAAAATTTAAAAAGAAAATCATTAATGTTGAGCACAATAGTCTGCACGCACATTAACAATTTAAGAACCTTCGAAGTAATCTCCAAGACAATCAACCGTTAGGCTAGCTGCCAATGACGAGAAAGGCGATGAATCCATCAGCTGCTTCATTGTCCAATCTGGTAATCTCGCGCCGCACTGAGTTGGCGATGTCATCTCGCTTCCAATGGAGCTTTGAATTTCATTGTCTGTCGTTCTCTAAGCATTGTGCGTTCACGGCACGAGCAACATCGGTACGAACAGTCGTAAGGCATCCTGTATGAGGCACGTCGCTACTTGCTATCGTTCACATTGGAAAGCTGCTAACCACCTTGCAACAGTTCTGTAGGGAG
Source organism: Rhysida immarginata (assembly GCA_023313115.1). Lineage (NCBI taxonomy): Eukaryota > Metazoa > Arthropoda > Chilopoda > Scolopendromorpha > Scolopendridae > Rhysida > Rhysida immarginata. The sequence continues at coordinate 538,261 of JAHWFO010007254.1, forward strand.
AGCACGATCTCCAACAGCTTCTAGGAGTTGTGTGTGACATTCTTTCGAGTTTCGACCGCGAAGCACGGCTATTTTTACGTAAGCACATTATTCTAGCCGACTCACATTGATACTTGAAAACGGTTGAAAACCAACTGACTTTCGCGCATCCCTTTCTCTTCCGTCCTCTAACACCTACACCAGCTAGCGGCGGCACTAAATACCATAATCTCAATATCATTGTTGCATATTGAAAAATGTGGATTGCGGTCTGGGATTCCGCCGAAAAAAATAGTTGCCATGACTTTGTAAGTGACCCTCGAAATACGCAGTCCAGTCACATTAACGTGACCATCCCTTACGTTCAACATCAGGGGTGGAGTCTGGAAGGTACGCACCAGTATCAGAGGTGGGGGGTGGTATAGGAAGGTGTCAGAGGGAAGCAGAAAACATTGCAATTGTTGGAGTCATGGCGAAACGTAGCGATTTATCCGACCTTCAAAAGGGCATGATCATCAGCTTCCGAGCCAAGGGCGGCAGTATTTCCGAAACGACTAGTTTTGTGAACTGTTCGCGTGCCGCCGTGGTGAAAGTGTACCGTGCATGGCAGAATGGCAATAACCAAAATCAGCGACGTGCCAATTGTGCCAAGTGCGGGGCACTGCGGGCCATAGATGAGAGAGGTGAACGACGGCTACGGAGATGCGTGCAAAGCGTGGATCAACTGACCTCCCAGATGAACCAGGGGGCTATCAAACGCGTATCCTCAACGACAGCTCAGCGAACGTTGCTGCGTATAGGGCTCCGCAGCAGACGCCTGGTTCGTGCACCAAAGACTGACGGCTGTTCATCGGCGACAAAGACTGACATTTGCACGCCAGTACCGCAACTGGACAGCAACAGAGTGGCGAAGGTGGCTGTTTTCGATGAATCACAGTTTATGATCCATCTGACAGATGGGCTATGGCGTGTACGGCGTTCAGCGTCCGAAAACAAGCACCCTGCAACACGTGCCCCAAGGGTCCAGGCTGGAGGAGAGGCAACGTTATGGTCTAGGCATTCCCTGGGTGCACTCATCATTGTGGAGGACACCATGAATCAATGGAAGAACGCATCTGTCCTTTCGGACCATGTCCACCCCGACATTAAGACTGTGTTTCCTCAGCACGATGGCATCTTCCAGCAGGACAATGCGACGTACCATACAGCGTGCGTGGTTCGAAGAGCACGAGGATGCGTTTACGGTACTCCTCTGGCCTCTAAACTCCCGGGATTTAAACCCCATAGATCATCTGTGGGACCATCTCGATCCGGTTGTTCGCGCCATGGATCCTCCACCGCGCAACCTACGGCAGCTCGCCACAGAACTGGAGTCGGCAATGGCTTCACATCCCTGTCAGTACCTTCCAGAACCTTATTGACTCTCTTCCTGCCCGTCTCGCGAAAGGTGGTTATTCTGGCTACTGACAGGTAGTCTTGGAAAAAGAGGACTTTTTGGGCATGTATTGCAATCAGAATTGGTAAACTTCTACATACTGATTGTAATCAATGAACTGTGCCAAACCATTTGCGTCTACTGTTACGGAATATTTTATGCGCCTCCATGCTTCAGAGAGAAGAGTTTGAAATAAATATTTTAAATCTGCTCCATCTTTTTTTTTTACAGCTTTTTGCAATTGGTAAAATGTAGTTTGCAATTGAAAAAATGTAGTTTTCAAATGAAAAAATAAATAAACTACAGACTACCAGTCTTTCCAAACATCTGGAGGCTTTCTGCAGAAAGAAACTTTTTCCCAATTTGGCGTGTTATGCTTGCTTTCAATTCAGGCAGGCTCTGTATGCTTCCTCTATACTATGTAGACCCAAGACTTTCTTCTTTTTCTGCATGTTGCATCTTTGTAATTGAAATTGTAATTAATTAATTGTAATTATAATTGCAGTGTTCAATTACAATTACTTTAAAATTTGAAAATACTGAATTACAATTACAATTACAATTACAATTACTGAAAAAATGTAATTAATTACAATTACACTAAATTACAATTACTAATTGACCCAAGCCTGCTCCATAGACACGATCTTTCGGGAATCCCCACAACCAAAAGTCACAGACTTATTTACAAGGTATAAAATGATTATGGACAGAGTTCCCCAGGATATAATTAGTCTGATACACTCGTTTCTCTCCAACCAGTTCTTTCTGGCCAGAGTTTGGAGATAGTTATCTCTTATGTATGAAGTAAAAGCTGGTACCACAGGGCTGTGTCCTGGGACCAGTATTGTTCAATTACTTTATGCGAGACTTTCCGAATCCTCCCAGATGACGCTGCTATACGGACATGCACTCGACAACCAGGCCAAGTTGTCTCGCGACTACAGATTACTCTAAAGGAATGTGAAATCTGGTTTTGCAAATGGAGATTGAAATTGAATGTTGTCTCCTAAAGGAAAAAGAGATCTTTAGATACTCTAACATCATATGGCAAAAAACTAGATTCGGTTGAAACTTATAAATATCTTGGTGTCCAATATTGAGTCATTATTGTCATTACCTGGACTCCGCACGAAACTTATGCGTTGATTAAGGCCAAAAGAGCCGTTAATTGCTCTATGGGCCAAAACAGTGTTCAAAATATTGATAATAGGCTATCGCAAATACTCGTCTGTAAGTCGAGTTGTTTTTTTTTTCAAAAAATGACTCCACATGAAAAGTTGGAAGGGGGGGGGGGGGGGGGGGGGGGGGGGGGGGGGGGGGGGGGGGGG
>JAHWFO010007254.1:556418-578092 GCA_023313115.1 Rhysida immarginata
TACATACATACATACATACATACATACATACATACATACATACATACATACATACATACATTCATTCATTCATTCATTCATTGTTTTATATTATTAGATTTAGTTTTGTTTTGCTATCTGTATTGTTTGATCTGTTAAATTAAGTTTTTCATTCTTGTTTTACTGCTTTTTTTTTTTTTTTTTTTCCACAATGTCCGTCTGTCCATCCCCTTCATGATTTCTGCATTTTTTGAGGTAGAAGGTTGAAATTCGGAATGTAGCTTACCGTGGGCATCAGTACCTTCACTATTTAGTTTGGTTTTGATTGGCCCACTGGGGTTGGAATTATGAGGGCGGGAGTTAGAGGGGACAAAATGATCTACGGTATGTGGTATTTAGGTATGTAATGGAGTGAAATTCGATATGCATATTCCTAAGAAGTTTGGGCCAAATTGTTCCAGTGGGGTCAGAGTTGTGGGGTGGCAGTCACTTGGTCTTTAGAACTATTACAACATATTGCATGTGATATATCATTCGATCTAAAATGATGAAAAAGTAAAGAAGAAAGGGTTCTTTTATATTTTCTAAATACTAAGTTCGAGAAAATCAATTTCTTGATTTTAAAAAAAAGAAAAAAAATATTGGGAAGTTAAAAATTGCAGATGAAGGGATAAAAAAAGATGAACTCATGGCTTCCGCTACTTTCTTATACCTTTCTCGGGAGGCTTAATTTCATGTTTTATTCACCTTTAAATGTATTTTCATTAACCCCGTTTTGGGTTTATGCCTGTTGGGGGACAGCACTGGGTTCTGGCCTTCAGTTTATCTCAAGGTCTCTTTCCCAGTTGCTGTTACAGTTATTATTATCATTGTTTGGGGAAGCCAAACTCGGATCAAGTCCGGAAGCCTAATCCCAGAGCAGGACCCAAAAGAGGACTAAGCCCAAGGGACTCAAATGCAAGGGAAGGAAAGTTACACACTTGTGGGAGTATTGATGTTTGGGTGTAGGAATTTCCTTACTATGTGACAAGTGTTTAGAATTGTGGCTTTCTGTAAGGTTTTATATAAGTGTGGGTTTAAATTTAGTGTTGACAGGCTTTTGTATAGCGAGTGTGGAATAACCTCAGTGGCAGAAAGAACGATAGAAACAATGTGCACTCTGTTAACTCCCCAAAGGCGTTTTATTTCGTATATTTAGTGATTTTGTCAGTCAGTGTATGTCTTTTGTAAATTGCGTGTGTTGGGGATGGAGATATCAATTATGTAAGTCACTTTGTTTTGCTTATCTACTAGTGTAATGTCTGGTCTGTTATGAGGGATAGTTTTGTCAGTGATTATAGCTCTGTCAAAATATAGTTTGTGTGGTGTTCTCTAAGACAGTGTCGGGAATATATTTAAAGTATGGAGTGTGAATGTCCCTTAGATTGCATATCTTAGCTAGATGTTGATGTTGGCTACCTGGTTATGTTTGTGTAAATAATCTGTCTGCGTGAGAATTTTGCAACTGGATATGACATGTTGGATGGTTTCCTCTGCGATATGGCATTTCCTGCAAGACCCATCAGTCGAATCTTTGATAATACGTTTTCTGTAGCTTTTTGTGTTAAAAACCTGGTCTTCTATGGCAATCATGGTTCCTTCAGTTTCCCCAAAGAGACTCCTTTCACTCAACCAAAAGTTCGACGCTTTTTTGTCGACGTGTGGCTGGTTGAGGTCAGAAGGATGTCTACCGTGGAGTTGCTTTCCGAGCCACGATTGAAGTTTAGTGCATGTTGTAGGGATGTTATGGGTGTTCTGCATGCTGTTCAGATTCAAAGGTGTGTATTTTATATCAGCCATGCAGACTTAGTTGTTGTTTATGGTTTTTAATCAATGGTCATTGCAAAAGACCAATCCTATTGCGAATGGAAGAGGCCGTGGATCCCTCTTCAACAACTCAGCGCCGAGGCAAACGAATTACAAGAAGTGAGGCAGCCGAGGCAAACGAATTACAAGAAGTGAGGCAGCCGAGGTAAACGAATAATTGAGATAGACTGATAAGAGACGTTAGATTTATCATAATCATTTTTTTGTTTCAAACAGTGCGTAATTTATTCTGTTTATGTTCATCATTGGTTATTAGAGTAATAAAACCCGCAATGGTGATGTGTGTTGTTTAGAGTAAAAGAATTCTCTGAGTGACTAAGTCTGTTTCTAGTGTAGATCTATTATATCAATAAGACCTCTGCCTCCCTTTGAACGAGGCAGGGTGAGTCTTTCAATACGCCTCAAGAAACCCACTTGGTGCGCTACAGTAGCGGCCTCAAGCGGCAAAAATTGCAAACACTGACGTGGCAAAACGGCGGTTTTAAACTGAAAATGAAGATTCACTGAAGTGCAATTTTAAGAAAGTGACGAAATGGGAGACATTTTTTCATCCCATAACAGTGAGGAGAGGGAAAAATTTTAAAAAAGTCAGGTTATGTACTTGATGACACAATTTTTCCCTGATGGGGTTTGCCACAGATGAAGGTAAATCAGGGGAGTTACATTATAAAAATTTTTTAAATAAATCTGAACCAATATTTAACAAGTGAAAAGATATTGCATATACAAATTAATAATTAAATTGATTACATTTCAAATTGTAAAATTTACACATATTTAAATTTTGTAAATCATGTAAAATTGTGGCGTGCAGCTCACTTAAAATTTATTCAAATTTAATTTGAGTATAGTTTTGTAATCTCCATTTAAATTGATATCATTTTGCTCTTTCTTTCATTGAGCAAAATCGCGATTTATCCCGTTTTCTCAATATTTTCTTGAATATCATTAAAGAAACAGGAGGGGAGTTCTTGTTTTAGCGCGGTCGTTTTTTGCCTCCGATTTTTAAGAGCTCCAAATCTTAGACACTCCGAAGGAAAGTAAAACATATATTCACCCCATTGTTGAAGCACGTGAGTAGCATCGGATGGGAAGCTGGAGGAGGATAAATGCAGACATCTGAGTATTGGCTATTTATTTTCCTTCGCTCTATCCTTTTTATTTTCCTGTCTTAGCTCGTAAGATAACGGGAGGAGTGGAGAGAACGGATGCTGATCGCAGAGGGGAAGGTCAAGAGAAAGCGAGCTCTCCACAGAGGAGAAGCGGCAGATGAAAAGGTGTATTTGATAATTCCATGGATTCTTTATTCATTAATGTAAACACCTATGAACAGTAGATAGCATATTATATGGACATCCCACCACACAAGAGTAATTCCTCCACATCGTTTCCCTGCCATTTTGTATCTATTTTATACAGGCCTGCCCAATTCGTGCTGAGAAGAATGGCATCAGTACGCCTCCAGTTGTTTTTCATTCCATCACCAGAGCGCGCCACCTGTACAAAGAATTACACTGTCTTGAAGCGTATAGCTGTGTGTGGATGGTGCTTTCTGTGCTTTGTAAGCAGTTTACGTTGTTTCTTTTCAAGTCCCTCAAGATTTGTGTGTGTCCATTGTATGACTCCAAAGGAGTAGGAGAGTATTGGCGTGGCATAATTATTATTATTATTATTATTATTATTATCAGAAAGCATGCAAGCATTTTATAGATTTGTATGTACTGAAGCCTCTGCCAGCTTCTCAATTTCCCCTTTCTAATGCATATGCAACAACACACAATGATAACTATTTTATTTTGACAGTTTGCCTAATAATCATATTGTTTTTATTTATTTATTTATTTATTTTATTTTGGTTAAAAACTATTCCAAAAAACGTTATAATCATCCATCCAGGGCTTTAGGCTGACTGGGTAGGCTCCTGGATGGGGAACAAAAGACAGTGTAAAACAGTATTGTAATATAAATTCTGTTGAGGGGGTGAGATGGGAAGGGGATAGTTAGATAGGTGGGTGTGTTAAGAAATAATTCTTTATACGGGTTTTAAAGGTTGTTAATATTTGGGGACATTCGGAGATACGATAAATAGAGGAACTGAAGTAGAAGCTGTAAAGTTATGCATACATTGGGACAGTCAGTGAAGGTTTCTGATCAGTAAAGTGTAAAACATCAAGTCAATTTTCAATACTACCATTAATATTAAAACATTAAATGTGTATTATTGGTTACTTTTGATATTATTAACTAAGCTACTGTTCCTGAACTATTGTAATAATTTTACAAGAGACATTAAATTATTTAACAAAAAATATAAATTACTGTACAATTTGGTGTAACTGTAAATGAATTGTGCTTTGTAACAAGGCACAGCAATGTTGGTAGTGCAGAATTGTCTAAAATATCAAGGTAGTTTGCAGACATCTTGTTTCTACAAGAGGTTAGCCTGATTCAACCCAGTGAGCCCCATAGCAAGATGAAAGTGTCCTGCACTTTTGGAATGACAGCAGTTTCCGGATATCGTCATATCCAAACTCCATTTGATTGCTAGAGAGCACCAATCCGACAATCTAAGGAGTGATACGACAGGAATCAGTAATACTCAGATGCAGCATGGGTAAAACGAGAGATCTAAGCTTATTGATTGTGGGCCTGACGAATGGATTACTCCATCTCGAAAGTCGTGCAAGTCTGAGATTTTCACGAGCCATTGTGTCACGGGTATACCGTGAGTATGTCAATGTCGGTAAACCATCCCTGCAAGAGCCAACTGCCATGGACAAGGCATGTGGATGAGCAGAGTTGTCGTCTGCTAACTCGTAAGTGTGGATAGACAGCCACAGTGCAACAGATCACTCAGCAATTTAGCGTTCGTGCACAGAAATGTGTAAGCAGTCGCACTATCCAGAATTATCTTCTCACTATGGGGTACAGAAGCCATCATCCCATGCGGGTATTTCTGCTGACTGCACATCACAGGGCACAACGAGTAAAGTGGACATGGGAACATTGCCACTGGACCCCAGACATATGGTAAAAGGTTGCATGGACTGATGAGTTGAGATTCATGTTGTTACATGCCTATGACAGTGAACAAGTACAACGCAAACCACATGAATAGATGGACCCTTCTTATCAGCAGGGTATTCTTCTAGCTGATGGAGGTGGCATTTTCATCTGTGGGCTGTTGTATGTGTGACACCGTCCCACATGGCTCAACGATATCCTTGATGATCATGTGCTCCCGTTTGCATGTTTTCAACTTCCTGATGGAGACCTCTTCCTGCAATAAGACAGTACACCTTGCCATCTCGCGCTTTCTTGGCCAGCTAGGTCATCTGATTTCACTCCCATTGAGTAAATCTAGGATGCCAACGAGAGAAATGTTCAAGCCTAAGACTCTGCCTCCATCAAATCTTCATGAACTGTGGGAGTTTTAAGGGTCGTAGGTTCGTATGGCTTCCCAACGTTTCCCATGTCTTATCGAGTCCATGCCGAGACAAACCGCTGCTGTAATCAGGGCGAAAGTTCATGCTACACGATATATATACCAGAATTAAAAAAGAAAAATATAGATTAGGAGGTATAACATTAGAAGGGTGTCCAAAAACAGTTGATCACTTATCATATTGTGAAAATCTTAAATTTAACATAATAATAATAATAATAATAATAATAATAATAATAATAATAATAAAATTGTTGTGTGGTGATTTTTTTGAGATTGCTTTGATGGAATAGAATTATGATGGTATTTCTTTTAGGGCTTGTTCCTTTGTGTGAGAATTTGCCAAGTGGTGGAGCCAATAAGCCTGGGGATGTTGTTACTGCAATGAATGGGAAAACAATCCAGGTATAAAAATAATAAATTTTTAATGCACTGAATATTTTTAACAAGCATTTGATATTGAAAATATATTTTCTGTCATGAAGGTTGACAATACAGATGCTGAAGGCCGTCTCATTCTTGCAGACGCTCTGTGTTACGCCCATCGCTTCCAGCCATTAGTCATTCTTGACATGGCCACCTTAACAGGTATCCGTATGAATAAAAAATGCATATACAGAATTAAATATAAAGTTGAATGTTTTCATGTTGGATGGTTAAAAAGATAAAACAAGCTTTTCTTTTTTTAGTGTTTGTACTTTGCTTAAACAAATTTGTTGATAAATTTATCCTTTTAACCTGTTTCTCTTTAGTTCACAAAAACTTTTATTCTTGGTTGTTGTCCTTATATGTGATCAAAAAATAATCTTTTTAATATCCTTATGTCAGGCAAATCAAAGAGCATTAAGTTTTCCTGTGCTTTTCTGCTTTCTTTTTATCTATTTCTTCTCTGCTTTTACCTTTATCCAATCCTTGGGTGCAGGGGCAATGAGAACAGCATTGGGGTCAGCTGCTGCAGGGGCATTCTGCTCTAATTCTCTTATGTGGACGTTATTACAACAGGTAGGGCAAGTTAAGATTACCATTCCAACATACTAATTGCGTTCTTATAATCTAATTTTTTTTTTTTTTTTTCATCAAAGACTTTTGCTACTTTAGCTCGCTAAGATCCCAATCTTAAATATTATAATTAACATGTAACGAGTTAGAGATTTATATGTTAAAAGCTCTCTTGATAAATATCAGAACTTAAGATTTTATTTCAAGATTACCTGTACATGTTCACCTTCTGCAAGTCTGACGTGTTCATCTTAATCCACCAGATGTGTGTCCGCCATTATAGCATTCCCACAACTATGGACGAATGAAGGCAATGCCATAGCTCAGTGCCTTGGCTTGGTTCTTCTTTGGTTTTGCTTTACAATTTGACATTTAATTAGCATGGGTTCATAGTGTGCAGTTGTTGTCTATTCAAATACTCAAAAAATCCTGAGAAAATAGAGAGAGGGAGAATGGAATTGAGCATTGAAACCGTGTGTTGGTAGGAAGGGCTTCATTCCCTTAAGGCAGCTGCATTAAATATCATCTATTTACAATACTCATTTCCAAAAAAGTTGGGACAGTGCAACATATAAGAAGAACTCCAACACATTTGTTTGGATTATTGTATTGCCGTTTATTTCAACGCATTACAATACATAAACGATAAATTAGGCATGGGATCACATATCTTATATGCTTAAAGAAAGATACAGGTGGTTTTCCTGTTTGGCACGTGCAACACACTCCCAAAAAAAGTTGGGACAGCACGGCGTTTACCACGGTGTGGGGTCACCTCTCCTCTTGATGACACACTGTAATCTTCTGGGCATCGATGACACCAATCTTTCTAACACCGTAACCGGAATTCTGTCCCATTCCTGTTGGATATAGGTTTTCAGCTGTTCAACTGTCCGGGGTCGTCGCTGTCGTAGTTTTCGTTTAATAATACGCCAAACGTTTTCTATAGGCGACAGATCCGGGCTGCAAGGGGGCCAATCCAACATACGAATGCGCTGCCGACGTAGCCATGCAGAAGTTATGTGCGCTGCATGCGGTCTGGCGTTGTCTTGTTGAAATATACACTGACGTCGTCCAAACAGGCACCTCTTAGATGGCACCATAGCTTGTTCCAGGATCTGTATATATGCTTCAGCATTGACGGTGCCATTGCAGATGTGCAAGTCTCCCATTCCATGGCCACTAATACAGCCCCAGATCATGACAGACGGTGGTTTCTGTACCGAACGCCTGTAGCACGCGGGAATATCCTTTTCGTCTTTGGTCCGGAGTGTACGGCGTCCATTATTTCCATAAACAATCGTAAAGGTTGATTCATCGGACCATAATATGTTCTTCCAACGTGCTTGGGACCAATTGCGATGGGTTCGAGCCCATATCAGACGGCGACGTTGCTGTCGTTTGTTGATGTATGGCTTCCGTTGTGCACAGTATAACTTAAGTTTGCATTTGTGGATGCACCGGCGTACAGTATTCAACGATAATGGCTTCCCGAAGAAATCGCGGGCCCACGTGGCTATGTCCGTAATCGCAGCATTCCTATGCGTCACGCAGTGACGTCGGAGGATCCGAAGAGCTCGAGCATTCAGAATAGGTTTTCTATCTTGGCCTTTCCGAACTGTGATCTCACCACTATCTCGGTAGTGCTTGATAATATTATGTACTGTAGATGATGACAGGTTAAATCTTCTGGCTATTGCACGCTGAGAAACGTTGTTTGTGAATTCTTGAATGATTCGAACACGAAGATCTTCGCTAACTGGCTTGCCTCGACCCATCGTTCCAAATAAGTTACCTGAACGACGGATGGCAACTGTTATTTATACGGAATGTAGTACGACGTCATCATTCTAGATTATTCCCGAACAATTCGGAAGGTTCCACTACTAACGGCGCTTTCTAAACACATGTCCCTACTATTTTGGAACGTGTTGCAACACCCCCATTCAAAATGAACGTCCCGGCCACGATACAAAATGTTTTGGTGCACACAGGATATTTATGTCATTTCATAAACGTATCTGCTATTTTGTATTCGCGAGAAAGTTTTGTTACATCATCCCTTTTTGTTTTTTCTATATATTTTGCACTGTCCCAACTTTTTTGGAAATGAGTATTGTACATTTCACAAAGTTATTAAACCCACTAAGGCTGTGAACTGCAAAGTTAACATTACTACGATATGAATGAGGCACGTCTAAATTTAAACAATACTAAATTGATTAATAAGAGCTTTATTAAATACGTGTATGTTAATTTTCACTAACCAAATGCAACTATGACTAAATGCGATGACTAAATGCAACCAAGGTAAGTGAATATGTTATTTAGCAAGCTACACTCTCCAGACTCCCACTTTAACAAACTGATATATACCCCCTTTTCTATTTAGTCACGGTAAAAGGCTAAGAATTAATGGTCAAATTAATAAAACTTCATTTACCTTGGTCACATTCAGTCATCGTGCGATTGTGCGGATAGTGAAAATTAACCAATACGCGTTTCGAAGCACTTGCTTTATCTTACTCCACAGCTCTGTTGATGAAGTGAAAGCTCATATAGAATAAATTTAGTATTGTTTAAATTTTGACCTACCTCATTCATGTTTATTATAACAATACAAGACACTGGAGGTTTGAATAACATTATGTTTGTAAGATTTATAGAGACGCTGTGGTCTAGGGGGCTTTCACAGAGCAAGGGGACATTGAAGTTAAGCATTGCCTAGCACGGCTAGTCACTAGATGGGTGACCATCTGTGGCATGCGATCTTTATTCCTTCCTCCCCCAATGCTTCGGAGGGCACATAAAGCTGTCGGTCCCAGCTGCTACATGTGCAGTCAACCAAAGAAAATAATCCACACGAGTTTAATACTTAATATTACATTTCATGCTAATGTGTTTTAATAGCTTTTTTAATTATAATTATTTAAATTTAATAATCTTAATAATGTTAACTCTAAATGTAATATTAAATTATTAAAAATAAATTAATATTGAAACTGTAAAACTTGGAGTAAAATTCAAGTGTGGATTATTTCCCTTTGATGACTGTACTACCATCTTACAGCAGTTGTTAAAAATACGGAAGGCAAGGGGAAACCACTGCATTATTCTCTTCCATATTCACTTCTCTAGTACAGTCCATGAGATGTCACACAGGCGTTTTTAAGGACTAGCACCAACAGACTTAAGTGTCAGCTGAATAACTCATCATCATCAAGAGTTTTTATAACAACAGAGTAGAAACTACCTTCTATTTGTACTGCACTGCGAAGAGATGACCTTTGCTTTAAGATATGTAATATATCCCTGTTTTGATAATACCCTAGCTCAACAAATGCACTTAGAAAATAGTTATATGCCTGTAAGTTCTAATATGCTTTCGTTTGTTCATGGTCAAACACTTTTGAATCGGTAAAATAATTGTAAATGTCAAAATATGAAACAGAAGGCCACTTCACATCACATCTTTCTAAAGAATTAATATATGTTCATAATCTGAAATCTAATTATAAACAGGTTTTAAAGTAAGCAAATAAAGACATTTTTACAAATGCAGTCTTTATCATCAGGCTGCCTGTATGATTGTGTTGAAAATAGACTAAAAAAATGCAATCGCAACTTGACAGTAAGCATGTAACTCATGTTCGTCACTTGACGATACAGTATAAGCCGGATAATAGGACCACATCGGTACCAGACTGTTTTGGTCCTAATAACAGATTGGTCCTATTATCCGAGCTAACAATGTTCGCTGCTCTAATAAGATACGATTTACTATGTACATATATGTATGTGTATGTCCTTAATAAGAGCATATCCTGCGTTGAACTGGTGACATTTATTCAAAAATTTACATATGCATATGTACAATGTATAACATTGTAGCCCATTAAATTTAATTACAGAATTCATGTAACGTGGCTTGCTTCTGATGTTTTGCTGATTGCTGCTGAATATACTCGCATGCTTCCAAGGAATCCATCGGAGAACTTTCATGTCCTTACGTTACCCATTTTTAGCGAAGTGATACGCTTACATGTAAAAACACGTATTGTTACTGACTACACTAACTCGAACCGGAACGCTCTCGTTTATTTATACTGACAGAGGGCGTTTTTGAACATTCGAGAATGTGCACGCGTCTTCTACGTGTTTGCTGGTGGCGACGCTGATGAGTAAATTTCACAGAAGTGGTCCTAAAAACCGGCTTTTTGGTCCTAATATCCAAAGAATTTATACATTATTTATATAGTATTGGGATTAGGATCTAAAGTATTAGTCCTAATATGCAGCTGGTCCTATTATCCAGCTTCCACTATATTAAAATTAGAGCTGGAATTTAGTACATAATATCCAATTTTTAGGTATCTTAAATTAATGATGCCGACATTATCGGCAGTAATGCTAAAATATAAGAGTGGATTAGAGGAATCGAAAGACCCCGAGTGCTCAGGTTGCAGTCACTGTATGTGTGAACAACCTATATGATGGCTACGCACAGGGAAACGTAATGGTGGATGCATTATAAACTTAAACATGGCTGTGCCTGTGAAATCGAAAGTAAAAAGATGGATACTTTGAAGTTTTTGAAGGTTTCAATTAACACCTCTTTCATATGATATGATAATATGCACAGCACTTCCAAAAACTGATTTTTTTTTTTTCAATCACAGCGCTTTCAAGGAAGGTATGAAATTATTTAAAATATAGTTATTATCAAGAGCCAGCATTTGATTTGTCACGTTTTGAGTAGTACACATTGAATAGTGATGCTGGGAAGTTCTCGTTTGAGTTTACGCTGTAAGGAAGCTGTTATCAACTTTAGTTTTAAATAAGGTAAAACTGCTATAGAAACCTTCCAAATGATACAAACCACAAATGGAAATGAATCCAAGTCGTATCAAAATGAATAGGAAAAACCTCTGGGGCTGTGGTTACTTATTTGTGAAGAACTAGGAGAGAAAAAATCCACTTTACCATAAAAAGTTAACATTTATTGGGACAGTTGTACATTTCAACCACAAGGCATACTTTGTGATCGAAGGTCAAGTAGTTTTATGTCTCCTAGTTCCTCATAGCAAGATGTTTAAATAGTATTCATGTTTCAAGAATGGGGATGACTCACTAAGAGAGAACCATAAGCATTAGCAAGAAAACATTGAAGTTGTGGCATTTGTTGCTAGTCAGTAACTGTCGAAGGGAGTTTACAGTACCTTTTCAACTGGATTCTTCTAGTACGAACAGAACTATAGGAGTCAGAAAGTGATTTCTGTCATATGACAATGCACTAGAGCATTCATCGATTCTTGTCAGTCAATTTTTAATGGAAAAAAAAAGTGACTGTGGATGAACAATCTCTTTACTTGCCTGACCTGATTTTTGCGGGCTTCATGCTCTTCCATAAGCTTAAATCCATATTAAAAGGAGTCGTGGATGTAGAGATGCGGAATCGATCGAGAGGAATGTATAGTTCTTGTGTTTGAAATGTGTCAGGAACTGTATGAGAGACTTTAATAAAATAATTTTGCGGGTATAATCCTGACAGTCTGCAAACGCTAGGAATTCCAGTTTGCATGCAACTCTGGGTCAGTTCAAAAGTGAACACCAGACGTTGCATTCTTCATCTTTCAGGCTTGTTGACTGCATTTAAACCTTTTACGCCACCTTAACAGTGTGTCATGTGATGGAACATTTTCTCTGTACACTGATGCAAGTTCCTTTTGGATTTCTTTTGCATTTTTCTCTTTGAAAAACCAGAAGTGAATAATGCAACGAGCTTCAACAGAGTTCAGGGGCTGTGCCATTTTTGTTTTCTGGCCCTCTAGTGGTAATACATTGAAAAACTATGCACGGAATACATACTCCAAAGATAACATAAGGACCAAAGATTTTCCTATAGCAATCTATTAATTAATGCCTGCCGTTTATTACTAATTATGATTACTTTATGAATATACCTAATACCGTCTTTGTAATGGAACTCTAATGCACTTGTCTAATTATTGGGATCTTCATGAGTAATTGTAAACTTTTTGATTTAATGTTTTTTGTAGTAATTCAACTCTTAATGAATGAGCACTTGAAACTTTTATCTAGGCAATTAAACTTTTTATTATTTTAATGACTACTCTCTTACTTAAGATACAATGCATGTGTATTATTTTCTGAATTCCTTTACTATTATCTACGTCATCTGTTACATGCAGACTGTGTTCCATTCATTCTTGGTCAAATGTTTTAAATTTTACACTCTTATAAGCAATTTGTATAACTATGTGCAGAGTGTATGCATATGTTCCAAACTGTTTTATCTGCAGGTGCAATGATGATAGCTTTAGGATCGGCTGCTTGTGGTGCATTTGCGAGCTCAAGTGTGATGTGGCATCACCTGTTCCAGGTAAATATTTAAGTTTTAATAAACTTTATAAAGTAAAAGTATGTTACCAATTTAATAGAATCTCTGACAAATAGTCGATTTATTTGAATTGTTTATCTATTTTAATTTTGATCAAGCATTACATTTTAAAGCAGTTAAAACACATGCATACCTCTGCTATGACTTTAAAATACTGTGATATAATTCTAAGCTACTTCTCTATATAAATTGTTGTTTATATTATGTAGGCAGGGATAAGAACTGGTGATAGGGTTTGGCGAATGCCTTTGTTTGATCATTACACGAAACAAATTCGCCCATCTCACTTGGCTGACTTGAATAACATAGGCAAGGCTGATGGAAAAGGCGGTGCTTGTACTGCTGCAGCATTTCTTAAGGTATATATATTTTTTGTTTAATTTCTAATTTACCGTATTTTTAATTTCTTATGAGATTTTAATTTCTCTCCTAAAAGGAATTTGTTACAGCTCGCCATTGGGTGCATTTAGATATCGCTGGGGTCATGGACAATAACACTGAAGTTCCATACCTGTGCAAAGGCATGACAGGTAACTCTTAACACACACTCTTGCAGTTGCTAAGCTCTAATACAGTAGAATCTCCGTAGAGCGAACGTCGATATAGTAAAATATTTTTGTCGTCCCGACAAAAATCCTATTGATTTAATGCTTTTTTTCAACCTCCATATAGCGAAATCCATATAACGTAACCTAAGGATTTTTCAGTCCAAACAATAAATTTTAAGGCATATTTTAGCTCTTTATTACGAAATTTGGTTCCTGCACTTACAAGGGAATCTCTTGAACATGTATGTCGCAGATTTTCACCAAATTGAAATATGTTACTCAATTGAAGCTACAATAAGTGCTTGCAAAATAAGATAGTGCGGATTTTTGTTTCTTTCAAAATAAACCACGAAAACGAAAAAATTTGAGCCATTGTTAAAGCGGTGTATTAATGCGCTTAACGGAACTTCTTTCTTCCACTACTCAACAGCAATAAGCACGAATCCAATTCAGATGAAATAGACAGCAGCAGATGGCAATTGAATGGCTTCTCAAATTTCTAAACAAACTTAGTTTTTAAAATAGATTATTACAATTAGCTAATTGCCTTCCAGTAAAAAATGTCTAGAGTAATTAATAACTATTTCCTTAATTTATTATTTCATTTTATTAAGTAATTCGGTAATCAAACACGGGGTTGGCTTCATGTGCAATGTTGAGTAATACGTTGCGTTGGTGAGGGGGGTAGGTATCGCGGTGCTTTATAATTATAAATAAAAATAGTATTCATGGATGCCTACCTCATCTTATAAATTATTTCGAGATGAATAATTGTACAGCAAAATTAAGGTTTTATGCTTAATAACAGTGCTCTAACTGCAATTCTTTGTCGATTGCCGCTAACAAGTTTGCTTCCCTTCTTTCCGCCATGTTTTTTGAACTCTGCGCACTTCCGGGGCGCTTCATTGGCGCGCAACGCTATCGCTTCCACGGTGTGCTTGCTCGCAAAAAAGGCTATCTGGGGTTCCTTTGTTAGCATGATTCGACAGGCAACGAACAAAATTATCATAAACGGCCCCAAGCAAAGTCAAAACCAAGTTGTTACGTCACAAGCTCTGTCCAGTCGGCTGCAGGTGTGGCATTAGGCTTATTTTATCGGCAAAATTACGAAGCGTTCTCGAGAACGTTATCGCACTAAACTACCATGATGCACTGCACAGCAATAATGGTGGCCTGCAGATGAGTTTAAATGTGCAAGCATGTTAAAAATTTATTTTCTACGAGAACTACTGTAAAAGCTTTCGAAACTCGGAAGATTCTTTATATTAAAAACTTTAATATTTGTTCAGATTTATGAATTTATTTTATTGATAGTTTAAGCCGATAAATATTTTTGTGAAAAGAAACACGCTTATGAGAATTTGAAAGGGGCGTGGAGGAGGGAATTTTTATCCAACCAATCACACACAACTAAAATTTATAACCAACCAATTACAGTGATTTAATAAGTTCCCGATTTTAGTTCACTGTGATTGATCGATAACAGTTCCTTCCATCACCTTCCTTCAAGCTCACTGAATAGACTATAGTAATATTGAGCAAAGTTTACTGATTTCAAAAGAGTCAAATTGTTTTTACCTTCTTAGCTGGTGCCTTTGTGACTGAAGTTGCCAAATTATTTGCTGTGTTGTGAAGTACATTATCAAAAGTTGTGACAGCATTTAGTTTCTGGAATAATGTTGCCTTGTAAGCGTGGATAACATTGTCAACTCATTGAATGAAAAAAAATAGAGACTTGAAATAAGAAAACAACTGCTTCAAAAGTGACTACAGAGCTTAATCTGTCTTCCAAAGCCCATGTCCAGAAAATCTGAGGAGGGAACTTCATAAGCAAAATACGAGGGTAGCCCAGAAAGTAATGCACCACAATTTTTTTCTCCATCCCCAACAATGGTATGAATGCGAAACTTGAGATATGCATTTTTTGAAGTTTTCGGAGTGCTCGCGCAAAGTTTCTGTTTCTTCCGACAGATAACGTACATTTAGCAATGGAACAACATGGAGTCTGTAAGTGATGTACGTTACAAGCAGCGTATTGTCATTGAATTTCTCACTGCAGAGCAATAAACAGTTGGAAACATTCACAAACTTTTATGTGCAGTTTATGGAGCATCAGCAGCCGACAGAAGTATGGTAAGTTGCTGGGCACAGAGTGTGAGGCCATCAGAAAGCGGTTCGGCGGAGCTCCAAGATTTGCCGCGGTTGGAGCAGCCATCCACGGCTGTCACACTTGCCAAGATGCAGTGTGCTGATGCGCTCATTCATCAGGACTGACGCAGAACGACTGTGCTGGAGCTGTCAATCAGCAAAGGAAGTGTGGGTGAAATCATCCGTGCTCTCTTGATTACACAAAAACGTGTTCACGATGGGTTGTGCGCTGTCTTACGGAGGAACACAAAGCTTTAAGAAAAAACATTTCTTCTGAGTTGCTGCAACGTTTTGAAGCTGATGGAGAAGCCTTCTTGTCCCGGATTGTGAAACCTGGGTGCACCATTTTGAGCCCGGAACAAAACGACAATCGATGAAAGGGCGTCATCCATCTGCACTCTCCACAGAAGAAAAAATTCAAAGCAACTGCTTCTGCTGGTAAGGTGTTTTTTGGGACTGTGATGTTGCCATACTCATTGATGTGATGCCGAGAGGCAGCACCATTAATTCTGAGGCATATGTGAACACATTAACCAAACTCAAGAAGCGCTTCCAGCGACTTGGATGCCATAACAACCCAGCTGATTATTTGTTTCAACACGATAACGCTCGCCCTCACACCAGTTTAAGAACATCAGAACACATCACGAAAGAGGGTTGAACAGTGTTACCCCATCCCCCCTAGTGCCCTCAGTTTTTCACTTGTTTGGACCATTGAAGAATGCCATTCGTGGAAGAAATTTTGAGGATTACGAAGAGGTGATTCGCACAGGGCGTGAACAGAACAAGGACTGGTACCGACAAGGCATACATGCCCTTGTCTCGCTGAAGGAAGGCCATAGAACAGGACTGAGATTATGTGGAAAAATAGGGAGTGTAGAAGAAACATCATTCTTTCATGTGTAAAGTTTCATTGTGTTCAATAAATAATTGTTGAAGAAAAAAATTGTGGTGCATTACTTTCTGGGCTACCCTCGTGTTAACAGGCGAGCTGCAATTGCCAAACTATTAGTGACTGTCATTAACACTCAGAAAAGGAGAAACCATAAATCTTGGACTCTCAGTCAATGAAAGACTGTAATGTGATTCGATGAATCAGACTTTACACCATTTTCAACAACTGAGCATCTTTAGTATGGTGAACACGGTCCACCAGGACTATTTTGTGCCAATGGTAAAGCATGGTGGAAGCGCTGTCATGGTTTGGGCAGCTATATCTTGGTATTCTGCAGGCCCCATCATCACCTTGAAAAAGAGACATTTCCAGTAACTATGTAAAAATTTCGGCTAACTATGTGCATCCATAGTACACAGATCGCTTTCCGAAGAGACTACTTGCCAAGATGATAAAACCAATTCACACAGCTGGTATTGCTAAATCGTGGTTTGATGACCATACAGGCAAAGTCTCGTAGTTTCCTGGGTGCTACAATAGCTGAAGCTCAGTATAGGGAGTGCAAGTGATTGCGCCATAGCTTACGTCATTTACGTGATGTAGGATCTGAGAGCCTAGGAATGGTAACTGCTGTTTCCAGACATGGGAACTGTTCAATAGATGTAGTAGCATTGAAACGGGTGAGCAGTAAAAAAGATCTCTTAATTATTATGTGAATTTGTAAGATTTATATCAATATTAAGACATTTAATACAGTTATATTATTTACAGGGTGTTTCAAAATTATGTACAATAAATTTAGTGACATATTCTTCAGGTCAAAAGAAGACGAAAATGTTCTATAGCACTTTGTCTGGAAACGATTTATTTACGCGATACAGCCAACTAAACCCGTGGCTCCAAATTACAGGAATTGTTCAAAGTGCCCGCCACCAGCTCGCACGCACGCTTCGGCTCGTTGCATGAGTGACCGTCTGATGTCATGGAAGAGTTCGTCGCCAGCATTACGAACGGTTTGGCATGCATTTTCAATTCGTTGTCGCAGATCCATAATGTTAGGAACTTCTGTGCTGTAGACGATCGTTTTCAAATGACCCCACAGAAAAAAGTCCAAGGGATTAAGGTCGGGTGATCTTGCAGGCCAGGCTACCGGTCCACCTCGACCTATCCACCGATTCGTGTATGCAGCATTAAGGTGTGCTCGCACAACATGGCTAAAATGTGCTGGAGCGCCATCATGCATGAACCACATCTTAGATCTTATCAAAAGAGGAACATCTTCCAGTAATTCTGGCAATGCATTCTGCAGAAACAAAAGATACGTTCGCCCAGTCAATCGTGGCGGCAACACATAAGGGCCAATTAAGTTATTTCCGACAATTCCACACCAAATGTTCACGGAGAAACGCTCTTAATGTGCTCGAGCTCTGGTAACATGCGGGTTAGCATCTGCCCAATGGTGCTGGTTGTGAGAATTTACGATTCTGTCCGGGTGAAGGTTGCTTCGTCCGTGAAAAGTATCTGGCTGAGACAACTAGGGTCTGCAGCATGACAACGTTGTATCCATTGGCAAAATCGTTGTCGGTGTGGATAGTCTGTTGGGTTTAGTGCCTGAACCAGTTGCAGGTGGTATGGATGCAAAAGCTGACGGTGAAGAATGCGCCAAACAGATGAGTGCGGAATGTGTACCATGGAAGAAATACGACGGGTGCTTGTCTGTGGTTCATCATGTATGATGTCAATTATCACATCCTCCTCATCCGGAGAATGTGCTACAGGCCGCCCTTGTCCTGTTTGACGGCCAAAGGAACCACGCTCCCTCAAGTGTCTGTCGACAGATACAAATGTTCGGTTATTTGGCAAACGTCTATTCGGAAAGCGTTCTTGGTAGAGTCTTCTTGCTTCCACAGCATTTCCGTCCGCAAGACCATACATTAGGTGCATGTCAGTGTATTCTGCACTGGAATACGTGTACATGACTTTTTTTTATGTAAATCGTAATGCGTATGTTAAAGCATGCAAACGTTCTGAAATTGATATTCCTAGTGGCTGTACAGTAGTGAAACTACAGTAATGGAAACAACTGTACACAACTAATGGAACAACTCTAAAGTAGGTTTAAATGGAACAAACCACTCAACCTAGTGTTGGGTCGAAACGCTGGAACTGATAAAATATCGTCCGCTAACTACCATGCTTCCCTACTGTATGATATCGGATTACTCGCAAACAAATCGTTTCCAGACAAAGTGTTATAGAACATTTTCGTCTTCTTTTGACCTGAAGAATATGTCACTAAATTTATTGTACATAATTTTGAAACATTAATATTACAATGCGTTTTAACCTCTTTAACGAAAGAAAGCTATCGTTCGCCGATCTTTTTCTTTTGGAAAATAACAAGTGTAAATCACTGTTTTTGCTCCTTCTGGAGCAGTCAGGAATGCAATAATTTAACATCTTATAATTGTTTAAACACTGTGTTTATACAAAGCAACTGTATTCCATCTCTATGTTGGAACGATACGTAAAGTCCCAAATGCAGAAGACTCGTTTGGAACTGATCTGAGTCACGTGATTAAAAAGCACCCAGCACTGACGTTTTCACTCCCTATATCCATGTTTTCCATTTACAGCATTGATTCTAAACTTGAACAATTTTTGCTTGAAGAGTTGTCAGGTTCCATTATTCACTATCTAGGACTTGTATTTATCAATTCCCAAGATAATTTTAAGGCAGTCAAACACTATTGTAAAGATTTCATTATTTTTTCAGGTGTTTCCATATTTTAGTCCAACTCTTGTATTTCTTCAATCCACCAAGCTGAAAGTTTTTGTTGAGAATCTATACTGTCTCACTATATGAAAAAAGCTGCAAGGCAGTGTGGAAAAGCACGTCACTACTTTTTCACCTCCACCTGGTAATGTCTGACTGCGCACGTAGTGCTCAAAAACATGAAGCACCATTTCAGTTTCATTTTAGCCACTGGTTTCAGTTTCTTTTTTATTGTCTGTGTGTTGATCTGAATGAGATGACAATTGGTAACATGGCTTTCCCATACTGCCTTGCAGCACTTATTGAACTTTTTTCATATAGTGAGACAGACTTTAAATATATTGTACAGGGTGATCCAAAAGTCTTAGCATATTTTGAAAAGGTTATCATGGAATTTTGAGAGTTATGCAACACTATTTGCATAAGAAATGATCAGAATGAAATCAAAAATTTATTACTCATTTAGTTACATAACTTCATTGCCAGATGGCATCATACAAGAACTGGTATAGTAGAGAGGGTATAATAGAAACAGTTTGAATGCAACCAGAACGGAAAGTGTTATGTCAGTATGCTGTCATTACCAGATAAACTGTTGGAATTGCACCAATGAATGTGCAAGACACGTTTGAAGCAAATCACATGTTGAGCTGACACTTTCTGCAGGCATGGCTTCCTAGATCACCAGATTTGACACCTAAGGGTTTTAGGCTGTTGACCCATTTCATTGGCTATGTTAAGATTCTATTTGAAACCTTATTTCAGCCATACAACCAGATCTGCTCTTTATTAACACAGCCCATAAACTCAACATTTATTTGGTGCATGCACCATCTGGTGATAAAATACATAACTAAATGAGCAATACATTTTTTTAATTTCATGCTATCATACTTATAATTTCAATACTAACCACATTATGCTACTCTCAAAACTCCCCAAGATAATACCTTTTCAATACACACTAGATTTTTGGTTCACCTGGTGTATCTTAAAATTAAATACATATATAATGTGAATTTTTCTTTATTTTTTTATAATGCATAAGAACAAAGAAATCTTCTAAAATTGTTTTATCTCTTTCAGGTCGGCCTACTCGCACAATTGTGGAGTTCATTTCTCGCTTGGTCAAAAATCCAATACTAAAATGAGTTTTAATGGGAACGGATTCAGGTTTTAATTTTAAGTGTAAGAACATCACTTAAAAAATGTGCCATGTTGACAACTAACTTTTGATAAAACAACTTCACGCTGTAAACGTGAACTTTATATTGAACAACATTTTCAATCAAAATAAATTGCTTTTATTTTAAAATACAGTTGTGTTTAATAAATATAAAAAACAGTAATGGAAAAACTTGTCTTTTTTTTTTTGTTAATAAATATGATGTCTGTTTTTGCATTTCCCTGAAGTCCACTTACCATTCCACTTGCATTACCTGGTACACCTGGATGGGGAGAAGCCATTTGAGAAGACATTGTGGAAGGTCCATACAACAGAGATGGTGGAGGAGCTTGGATGTTCGTGGGCAGAGAAAAACTTGCACTGGCTGTTGGCTCACGGTAGGTGGAGTTACACCACCGTGTAGGAGTGGATGAATTCTGTGGAAGGGCTGTTTGAACTAGCTGTTGCTGTGGCTGGCCAGGTCTGTGGAGGTCAGCAAGGAAATTCTACCAATATTACGTTTTTTTTGTATAACTTCTGAATAAGTTGTTCCTTTCAGCTGAGTTTTAGTTTCAACTCGTTAATGTCCTTAAAAATTTAAATTTTAGTAAATATATTGGAAAACAGAAACAATTTATGCTTATAAGAAAGAAACAAAAACAAACGTACTTCTCTGATAATTTGTTCGGACTTTTGAGCAGACAAGATTAATCACTTATGGAGAAAGAAACGCTCCATATCAAGAAATTCTGTAAAACATGCTCTACACTCTTGGACAAATGAAAGGAAGTTCTTTACCAAATGTAAATTATATAGGCCCATCAACTGCCTATGACTCCCCCAGTTACATCTACATGCTGAATAAGAATGGAATGATGTGATTGAATGCATGCCAAATTTCAGATGTGCATTGCAGCAAAGGGGGGGGGGGGGGGTAAAGATATTAATGTTTGGCATAAAAATTGTCACCCTGTATCTTCAATAAGCAATGTTATGCGAGATTGTATTTGTGATCATGATGTTGTTTCATCTGCAGACTGAACAAAAAATCTCAGTAACTTGACATCCCTTCTGGATAATCAAATTTTCATTTGCCACCAGTAGATATTTTTCCCCTATAAAGTAATAAATATCCATAGTAGTGGGCATTGTATTGCTGATAGATAAGGAAACACAAAGGGACTGTAATAAAGCAATACTTAATTTTACTTGTGTAGCTGACTTGTTTCGAAGTCACTTCATCATCGGAGCTAATAAATACAATGTGAAGTTGCAATCGACAAAAAAACGACATAATAAGAGATGATGGCCAATCAGATGTCTGATTGGCCTAACATAGGAGGTAAAGGAGATAAATTTAGCAATACAATATTAGGTCTGATTGGTTTAAGATTACAGATTGTCTTTGATTACATCAAGTATTACATCAATG
>JAHWFO010007254.1:588092-613686 GCA_023313115.1 Rhysida immarginata
GTGGACCCGACAAACGAATCGTATTCTAACTTGGAATGCAAAGAAAAAGAATAAAAAGGTAATTATAAGAGAATGTTCACAATATAAGGATTAGGTGGTCATAAATAAACAGTGGAAATGAAAGGTAATACAATTATATTGAAATGCAGCAATATTGAGAAATAGCGAACGCAATCGCAAAACGTTCCAGTATAATACAACTTGTGGTCAATTGTGAGCGATCAACGAGATTTCGACAGCGAAGCTTTGAGAATCACCAAAGAGTCCCTAGCTCCATAAGAAACTTCCTTTTTCTTGGTTCGAAATCCTCGACGTGGATACCAAAATACAGATGAGGATCAGGGAAACTAACAAAGATTTTCATGTCAAAGGCTTGTATAACGTAAAAGAAAATAATAGTCAAAACATAAAAAAAAGGGTTTGAAATCAAAAATTAATTTTCTAGATAAGTGACGGACAGCAGCACGTCGGCTCAAAAAAGGAAACAACAAAAGAAAAGCAAACGGCAGGGTGGAACGGAGAGTGACGTAAGACAGAGAAAAATCACAAGCGGCAGAACAATTCAAACATCAAAGACTAGGTTACCTACAAATACACAAACTACGGAGGATGGGTAAACGCACTTATCCAAAGCATCATCCACACCGGGAAGGGGTGCACGAAGAAGAGCGTAAGAAAAATACTAAAAAAAAAATTAAACAAATTCAATCATAAAAGAAAAATGGATTAGAATGGGAAAACTTAAAGGCTAATACAAATTGACGCAACGCAGTAATTGATCGGCTAAGGAGACTCTGAAACAATTGCTTGCGAGGTAAATCGGTCATCTTCCAGGGGGAAGAGCAAAATATTCATGCTGAACTTCTCAAATTAGGAAAAAACTTGGCGGAAACCTAAGGTGCAGTGGGTATTAAAGTTACAAACATTTTTCAAAAGTTACTTGTATGACTTCCTTGTAGAATAAACGACATTCTGGGATATACAACGAACTTCCCAATCAAAAAGAGTCCTTGGATTTCTTGTCTCTTTCCTTCTCTTCAAAAGCATCGAGTCCGGTTCAAATCCTCAGCGGCAATGGTGAGAGAAACGGTCGAATGTATAGACGCAAAGTTTTAGAAACTGAACAACTAAACTGTTCGAATTGATTCAGTGCCGCAAACGGCATAACTTCTTATCCAAGTCCTATCCAAAGAAATCACGGTCGCAATAGACCTGGTGATTTAACCAAATTATCTCTGCTCACCAAAGGATCCATTGATTCGAACGGATTGCTTTGCAATTTGGAAATGGGAACCTAGAAAAAGCATCTTATTTGGGCATCCGGATGACATTCCAAATCTCCAGAAAAGATTACGCGGAGTCAGTCGTCCCATGTTAGCTCGTCGGGAGCCTAGACGCAACTGATACCAGAAAACCAAGCTCGAGCAAGCAAAAACAAAAATCTCACGCGCGAGTGACGTGAAACATCGTCCTTCTAAAAAGAAGAGAAACCTCGCGAAAAAATAATTATAAGCCGCTACCAAGACGTAACAAAGGGAAAGATTTCGCTAATACAACAATGAAAAGCTATCTTAAAGCGAGCTTAATTTCTAAATTAATGAAACAGCAAATGAATCAAAATATACAGTCACATTAAATTCTCCCAGACCCACAAAATAGGTAAAGGGAACTGCTTTTTATATTTTTTTACTTAACCAGCTCAAAGAAAGAATCATCTCCAGTCCCTGGTATCTGAAAAACTACTACAACGCGAAATGGCGAGGAGGTAAATGACTTAAATGATCGCGACAATTGCTTTATTTCTCCAATGGTTAATGATAGCTTATAAACGAGTTTTGAACGATCAAGTCTGGCCAGACTAAAAAAAATTAAGAATAAGAGTCCTTTGTAAAAGGTTATCTATTAACCGAGACAATTGTCCTCCGACCGGACACAACGCTCAAGAACGCGTCGCGTGTGCCCTTTATTAAATTGGTTCACCGGGAGGGGGCCACATTAACCTCCCTAAAAAGAAAACTAAGGGAGGGGGAGGGGGGCCACATTAACCTCCCAGTCACCACCAACACCAAGGGCCAAAGTAGTAGGTGATAGAAAAAGATGGACGGGGCAGGTCGGGACACCAACGAGTGTAAGTCTGACAACGGAAAAAAACTGAGAAATAATAACGTTGCGGGGGTGTCGATCAGTGTCCGACGAAATAGTAGGTGAAACGATCCCGGGCAAAGGCGTAGGGACTACCGGATTCTGACAGAACACAATCAAAGCAGCGGGGTCAACGAAAAGACACAAAAGTGGGACACAGCCCGTGTCCAAAGAGTACCAAAAATCCAAAAAAATATAACGATGTTAAAAGAGACCGTTAGAAGGTAAACATAACAATCTCAAAAAATTAAATTATAACTCCAAATTGGTTAAATAATAACTCAAGAATAAAACACAGAGCAAAGGGACTATCCATTCTAAGAAAAATACGAAAAACGGGAATTCTAGGTGACATACCGGGATTTTATCTAAACTCTTCTTGACTTGCCTCACCACTGCAGATCATCACCAGATAATTTAGACTGAAGTTTTTCTTGCCCTTGACGTAGAAGCTCTTATACCCTCTTACTGTGTTCAAAACGCCCGTTGTTCAGATGTTTCAAATGCCCGTATAGCTTTTTCTGTTTTAGCTGCAGGGTTTCTCTTACCAATATTCGTTCTTTCTCTTTCCTTTCCAGAGACATAAATTTTTGCCAGTCGTCTGAACGTTTGATAGGGAGCTCAAGAGAGACACGCATGACTCCTTTGCCTCATCAGTAGACGCTGCGTTATTAATGACGTGTCACTGCATCATCATTTTATGCTCATTATTAATAATTCTTGGAAACGAACGTTCAATCATCGCATTATCAGCATCTCAGTTACCAAAATATACAAATTTCCACAGAATATAGTCAAAATGTATTTTTAGGAAATGTTTGGATCTGATGTGCTACCAAATAAGCCATCCCAGCGTGGCTGGGACTTTTTTTTTTGATTAAATTTTGAAATATCTTAAAAATAACACACATGAAAACGCTTAGAATTAATACAGTAAAAATTCTTAATAAAAATTCGAAAAAAAATTTTTTAAAGGCTCACAACGGATGGACCTCTCCAAGGATGCCACTGCTAGTCTAAAAAAATTTCTTACTTACGTAATCTTACTTTAGATGTTCACTTAATGTTGTTGCAATTCCCTTTCTTCTCTCGATGTCTTGAATCAAAATTTGGCCATTCATCTCTTTGTGTAGTCTAGCGATCGCCGATTCTTCTAGTGACATGCTTACCATTTGCTTAATACAGCACGGAGCTAAAGGAGTGCTTCCTCTGTCGTCTTTCCACTCTTTCTCAATAGTCTGCTAACTCTCCATTATCTCCAGTTACTGATCATTTTTAAAGATTTTCAAGAAATTGTTAAGTACTAAGAAATCTCTTTCCTAAGAAATGCCTGAATAACAGGAATTCTATGCATTGTTACAAATTGAAATTTATCTATATTGCACAAACTTTTCCTTACATTGTTGGTCATGATATACATACTAGTCACAAAGCCTGTCCCTGCCAGGCAAAAATATGTTTTAAAAAGTTTATACATTACATTACATATATATAAAATTAATAAAATTAAAAATAGTTTTCAATGGTTTAATACAATTTATTTTGCCTAATAAAGCTAAAGAATATGTACAAAAAGAAACACTTAAACATAGTTCTGGACATCATTTTCACTATAATTCATAATACTTCTTTAAAAAGGTATTCTAAGCCTGTTTATGTGAGAAAATGGGGAAAAACAGCTGATTCTTTCCCTTATGTCCTACTCTATGGCTGAAACATCATTTATTTAAAATAATATTTAACAAAATTATAACTGACGAAATATCCAGGATTTTAAATTGAAGGCATGGACCTTAAGTCACCCCAAAAAGCAACATAATGACATTTTTAAAAGTCCATGGACATTGCGACACTTTTAAATATGAAATATTACGAAGTATCCTACGACGTTTTTTGTCATAATAGACCCTAAAAATGTATCAAATCGACCTAAATTTTAGTGCTGATTAAACAAAATTCCAAAGCCACGCCCACCGCCCACAAACAGAAAATCAAAAATCTGGCTCCGTCCTGCACCAACGGAGCAAAAATACTTTAACTATGCCAAATTTCAGCTTTCTGCGACATCAGACGGCTTCAGAAAGCTCTGGAAAGAGAATTGGACATACATACATCCGGACATACAACGAAATTATATATATAGATTGTTGGTCCGTGCAGAGTGTTTGTGAATTGCGTGTTCACACCATTGTTGATACCTATTGTTGCATAAACTTTGCCTTGCATTGTTGGTCATCTGGTGGATTTGCAAAACCGAATCATTCGCGCAGTCCGCTCTGTTACCCCTGCAATGTTGCGTGCATGCTGAGATAAGCACATGCAGCGTCTGTAGACATGCATTGTGGTCGATGGCGGCCACGGTCTCGCTCCCAGCAATTCTGCCACCGTCTCGTTTTTGTCCCGTCTGGACATCTTGCCATTGCTGTAACCAGTATCTCTTGCCCTTGATGTTAATTCCGCACCGATGCCACCTCCAGTGGTAACTTTGATTAAGAAGGGATGAATGGCTCTAGCAGTGGAAAGAACATAGACGCAGTAGTTAAAACAGACGTGCGAGCATTTCATTTCTCATTTTGCGCGTGTTTATGAGATATTTCTCATTAATATGCCTTGCCATAACCATGAATATCGATTTTTTATCAATAATTATTAATTTTTGGAAATCTGAGGTAGACAGTGACCTTCCTCATGGTTTGAAGGTCAAGTATGCAAAATTTTATCAAGATCGGAATAAAATTGTAGATTTGTATAAAAAACAAACCCACAAACAAGCATCCTTCTTTATATACTAACAGAGGACCCGGCGTTGCCCGGGATAATTACGCTTGTAGGTAAACAGAACAACCTCAAAAAGCTAAATTATACCTCCAAATTGGTTAAATAATAACTCAATCACTACAATATAGAGCGAAGGACTATCCATTCTACGAAAAAATCCATTCTAGATGATATACCGGGACTTGATTTACCAAAAAAGAAGTTTTTAAAGGCTCACAATGGATGGACCTCTCCAAGGATGCTTTCTAGTCTAAATATTTTTTTACTCACGTAATCTTACTTTAGATGTACACTTGTCACGGAATTTGGAACCCGATCCGGAAAGGAAAAAGAATTCCGCGATTCGGATTTTTGTGAATAGCAAGTTTAAGCAAAGAGTGAAGGAGACCCCCCCCGGGAAGGAAGAATGGTTCGTTCGCGCAAGTCGCGCGAGGCGCGAGACGGAGCCATGAAGGTGAGAGGGGAGCGCGACTGAAATCAGAAGAGATTTTGCCGTCAATAGATACGGAAGAGCGGGCGAGAGCTGAAGGCACGAGGTTTCGTGCTAATACGGCGCTTGGTGACAAAGTCACAGAAAAGAGGAATGCCTCTAATTCAGAATGGAATTGCAGGAGATTGGCCAAGGTATACGGGGCGGAGCCCGAGCATGAAATTAATGTTTTGTGTTTTTTCAATTCAAGCGAGCGTCGCGGGAAAGCCAAGCAGCCGTCTCGAATAGGAGAGGAACCCCGTCAGAAGAGCTGTTCGGAGATTCGACTCCCTACTGTAGTAGTGCCGACTGAGCCCGTCGTATCCAACATTCACGGTAATGACTATTTGGGTTAAATTGAACTATCTGCACAATCGCGCGATGACTGAAACCGCAAACTGAATTGTCGCGATTCCTGTAACCGGCCGAGGGGAAACCAACTGCCCCCTGTAACCAAATAGGTTGGGGTATATATCAGTTATTTGCCCCCGGAGGGGGACGTCGTAGACAGAACGCCGAAGGCGTTCGAGTAACGGAAACCAGTGACCATCGAGGCCCGTAGGGCCGAGAGTGGGACTGGCGTTCGAGTAACGGAAAACAGCGACCAGCGAGGCCCGCAGGGCCGAGAGTGGGACTTGCGTTTGCGATTGTGCAGATAGTTCAATTTAACCACTATTTGTTTCATTTTATTGATACGGACATTAGAATATTGCTGAGTGGTTTTCAGCTCGCCTATTTGACATGCTGTCTTATCGTCATATCGCGAGACAGCCAGAAAATTTTTGAAGAGCTAAAATTTATGCAATGTGGCACGTGGGTATATGGAATTTTTCCATATAGCCTTAAAGCATTTTCAGACACCGGAGTAGGTGGTTTTGAGATTGCCGACCTGTGCAGATAGAGAAATTAAAATAGTTTTATTCTCGGTATGTTGTAACCGGGTATCAAGAAAAATTTTAGCGCTGTATTGTTTGCGGAGTGTGTGCTTCATAGAAGTATCGTGTATTGTAGTGCTCCGAGTTG
Source organism: Rhysida immarginata (assembly GCA_023313115.1). NCBI lineage: Eukaryota > Metazoa > Arthropoda > Chilopoda > Scolopendromorpha > Scolopendridae > Rhysida > Rhysida immarginata. The sequence continues at coordinate 594,505 of JAHWFO010007254.1, forward strand.
TTTGTGCCGCAGCAATTTAGCAGCAGTATGCTATTTGGCGGATTTCAGCCATTGGGTTAATTTTTCAAATGGATGGAGCTATAGAGACAGCTATTGCGCTGTATTGGATTAGTCTTTATTTTTAATAATTATTTAATCAATAAGAAGGCCGCACAGGAGCTGCTGGATGCTGAATTAAATTTAGATAGTGATTAGCCTTTATTGCTTATTGGCGGGCGAGTTTTCTGTAATGCATAATGTTTTCCATTTAAATAAGTATATGGTTATTTCTGCGGCCATTGTTTGGATTTAAGCACTTTATGTGAGCAAGCCCAGATTGCGTATTGGAGGGCATTTATTGATAATTTATATAGTCATTGCTAAAATAATTACTCTGGGTTGGATTTGACTCTTTTATTGAAATTATCTACTAGCTTTACAATTTGGATTAGTCAGCTAAATGTTTAATTAGTTATTGGTGAAGAGCTTTTATATATTTGGATAAACTTCTCATTTATTTATTCCTGTTTGAAATTTTGCATGGACGCCGCGATGGAGAGCGGGGATGCTGAAGCAACTTGGCGACAGAGCAGTCCGCGGCGATGATCACGGTGAACGTGTCGCCATTGTAGAAGGAAACCTGGAAAGAGAAGCAGCATCATCTTTATCTTGAAGTCAGCATTGAAGACATTGGACTTTGTTTAACTTACGGAAGCAGCACGTTGGAATTATTCTTACCTGTCATCGTACTTTCTTCTTGTGGGTCTTGGTGAAGATAACCATTTCGCATCAGTTGCTGTTATTAATTAATTTGAACAAGCTGATTATTTAATTTATTAAGACTGAACTTTGTCATTATTGAACAAGCTGTTTAATAAACTTTTATTTATGTTTACATTCTTTACACCTGTTCTGTAAATAAACTTTAACTATCACGCTTCCACGTTACAACACTTGATGTTGTTGCAATTTCCTTTCTTCTTTCGATGTCTTGAAGCAAAAATTGGCCATTCATCACTTTGTGTAGTCTAGCGGTCGCCGATTCTTCTATTTACTTGCTTACCATTTGCTCAATACAGCACGGAGCTAAAGGAGTGCTTCCTCTATCGTCTTTCACTCTTTCTCAATAGTCTGCTAACTCATTATCTCCAGTTACTGATTTTCAAGAAATTGTTAATTTCTGAATAACAGGAATTCTATGCATTGAATTCTATATTGCACAAACTTTGCCTTGCATTGTTGGTCTTGAGACATATATTGTTGATCCTTGCATAGTGTTGGTGCATTGCGTGTTGACACCATTGTTGATACCTATTGTTGCACAAACTTTTATTTGCATTGTTGGTCATGAGATATATATTGTTGGTCCGTGCAGAGTGTTTGAGAATTGCATGTTGATTCTGAAAAAGCGACTGGCGAATGGTTAAGTGGTGTTCCTGCTTACACCCTACATTAACCTGTTCGGCATCGTTATCCACGTAACCGCATGAGAGTATTTGCACCGTTTGACCAATTTCAAGTTGATCTGGTGGATCTATCGAGTCTGTCAAAACAGAACGACGGAAATAAATTTTTCCTTACCTGCATCGATGTTTTCTCTCGTTTTGCATGGGTTGTTCCACTAAAAACGAAGACAGGTCAAGCGCTTCAGAAAGCCTTTCAAAAAATTTTCACTAAGGGTAAGGTACCGCTAAAAGTGAACAGCGAAAAAGGGAAGGAGTTTTTAAATAAACAAGTTCAAGACTATTTTAAAGAACTCAAGATTAATTTCTTTGCAACTGAATCCGATGTGAAGGCTGCAACAGCTGAACGATTTAACCGTACCTTAAAAACCCGAATGTTGAAGTATTTTACGTATGCCAACACACGTAGGTACATCGATGTCTTATCTGATCTCGTGCTAAGCTACAACAATCGTGTTCACAGATCGCTGGGTATTGCACCATCTGAAGTTAATGATTGGAATGCACCGGCACTGTGGTTGAAAATGCGTCGATATTCTGTGTACCTGGATTAGTGGATTTTTACGTTGATCTCGACCAAACTACACTGAGTTTAGAAGTCGTTATCAATAAAGGTGACGGGCTACTACCATCAGATGATAAAACAGGTCCTGTAAACCTTTTCTTACACTCGTTATTCTCTCAAGTGGACTGTTACCTGGGGGATACATTAGCCAGTCACAGCAATAACTTATACCCATACAGAGCTTATTTTGAAACTCTTTTGAACTATGGTCGTGCCTCTAAACAAACACAACTTACAACATCAGGTTATTGTAAAGACACAAGTGGAAAAATGGATAATGTTGATGATACAAACAATGGACTTATGCTACGCAAAAAGCTCGCTCAAGACTGTGTTTATTACTTGGAGGGTTCTTTCCATTTAGACATACTCCGACAGAGTCGGTTGCTGCTAAACTCTCTGGATTTTCGACTGAGATTTTACAGAAGTAAAACAAACTTTGCACTGATGTCTGACGAGGTTAACGCTAATTATTAGATAACAATTCGAAAGGCAACACTGAACGTCGAGAGAGTTAAAGTTAACACGGCAACATTATTAATGCATGCAAAGACTCTACAAACCACTAATGCGTTTTATCCTATTGGCCGAGTCGACATGAGATCGTCGAGCATTGCAGCCGGCACTAGAAATCACATCATACAGAACTTAATTACGGGCCAGATTCCAACCCGCTTGATTTTCGCGTTTACAACGAGTGAAGCACAGAATGGCTCTTTTACTTCAAACCCGTTCAACTTTCAACATTTCAATCTATCTTTCTTCTCACTGTCATTAGATACTCAATCAATTCCGCTTCACCCTCTGAAACCAAATTTTGAGTCGGGGTCTTACTTGAGAGAGTTTGTTCACTCCATGAAAGCATTTGGACTTTGGAAAGAAGACAGAGATATTGATGTCACTCAGTTTGATTACGCAGCTGGTTACACATTCTTTGCCTTCGACCTTTCAGGGGACAGGAATTATTATACAGATAGATACAATCTTATACGTAACGGTACGCTTAGCGTTGAAGTTCAGTTCTCTGAAGTTTTAGCTTGCTCTGTGAACCTGATTACCTATTGCCAGTATCAAAATCTCCTGGAAATCAATAAAGACAGAAACGTAAGCTTTGATTTCACAAATTAGGTTCAATGAACACACAGCAGCTATGGAGTGCACTCGAGTGTGATCCCTTCACTCGTCCTCTGGTACGTGGTGTTTTCCCCGCTGATTTGATTGCATTTCTCGTTCCCGTTTACCCTTCGTTACTAATTGCAAACACAGATGATGCTAGTAAACCAGGCACACACTGGGTGGCCTTCTTTATACCCTCTGTTAAACAAGCATACATCTTCGATTCTTTCGGAATGTTTTCCCAAGTACAATTTCACCCGTTCATGACTACACACTCTGAAAAATGGATCTACAACACGAGAATAGTGCAACATCAGTCTTCTGACACATGTGGCCATCACTGTTTGCATTACCTGAAATTAGCAGCAACAGGTCATTCTATGGAGGACATTGTGAACAACACTTATACAAATGAACTGATCCTAAACGACCTACTCGTGAAATGCGAATTCATTCAAGATGAGTTTAGTAACAACGCCTCATTTAAGACATGTCAAAAGTCCAAATGGAACCAATGTTGTAGATCTTTAAATTATTCTGTTTAATCACTACATTTTTTTGTTTTAATTAATTTCTGTATTCATTTGTTCAAAATAAATTTTTTTGATTTCCGTTTGAATTTGTGTTTGTCTGTGTTTTTTCTTTTTTACGTCTAATAATTCACACCACAACAGATTGTTCACGTATTTAATTGTGTTTTTATTCAATTTTTTTACAGTTTATAAAAATAAATTTTTAAGACAGAATTACAAATTGAATTTTTTCACATTAATTTGTTATTGAGTGTAACCCAACCAGTCGGTGTCATGACGATTCGATGTACGTCGTCATTTCGCAAGGATGTTTGTTGCTCCCACGGTTCGATAGGCTGGATTAACAATTAATTCTTCAGGGACACTGAGATGTTGTAATATTGCTGCGAAGTGTTCTCTGCCTCGAGGTGGGTTCTTCAGTTCTGGTATAGATGATAACACGTCTTTTATTAAACGATTAATGTTTGAACCACGTATTGATTTTCCGACAACTGACACAGTCCTTTCTTTTGTCCATCGAATAACATCGGTTCTCTTACGTAGTATCTCGCGAAGCTGATCCCGTTTCGAGGTTTGCTGAACTGGTAAAGACGGCACGTTGGCCCCAAGTTTGTTCTCAGGGGTTTCGCCACTCAAGCCACCATTGTCATTCCAGTCGGGTTTTTCTTTTAAGTTTGCCGACGAATAAAATACAGGTGAATAGACGAGTTGAGGTGGTGATGTATAAGGGAGTGTCTCGGGAAGGGATTGAGGTGATGGTAATGGACGTATTAACGTCGGCATCTGAGGCGTTTGAGGATCTGTTTGGGTTGAAAAACTCGTTGGTTTCGTACTGCCTTCGGGTCTCTTTCCTCTTAGATATTTTTGAAGGGTGTTTAAATAAAGGTCCATTTTCTGATGTGCATTCAAATTTGGGTTTTTTAAAATCTCGTTGATTTGCGAATCCAGTTGTTTATTACGTTTTTTTTCTTCATCATCATCATCAACACTGCTCTGTTTAGTGTCGGATTGTTCAGGCAGTGTACGCGGTGATACAATCTGCGCTTGGTTTTGAAGGAGTCTTTGATATTCGTGTGAAGGTAGTAAAACGTACTTTTGCATGCTCTCAACTAATTAATTTATTCAAAATTGGACCAGCGATACTGCCCAGCAAAAGGGGGTAGCAGGAATCCGTTACCACGTTGATTCAGATAAGCTTTCTTTGCTCTTAATGAAATTTTTTTATGAACTAAACCTTTTATCTTCCTCAAATGCTTTCTAATGCGTGGTGTCCAAGATACTTTATGATGCAGAATGTTATGACAGATCTCGCACAACGCTTTTACTTGATTAAGACTGTATCCTGCATTAGCACTTTCCTATGACGGGGTGCTGAGTGTTTCAAGGTGCCTAGAAAATGTCGATGTTTTACGACCAGGGGTATCATGGTTGTATCTACTCGCTGACTGCTCGTTTTAAAAATGATTGACGTCTGGTTTAAAACTTCGTTTTATCAGCATAGATCACGATTGGTCCTTCATGAAGGAATATCTTACTACGCAGTCTCAGAACATCAGGACAGCTCTGAGTTAAATCGAGTAGCAAATAACTATGGGGTTCTTGCATGGCGCCTTTAAAGGCTTCGATGAGTAAACGTCCATAACCTGTTTGCGATGCCAGTGTACGAATCTGCGTGGGTTTGTGGGTTTGTTTGTGGGTTTGTTTTTTATACAAATCTACAGTTTTATTCCGATCTTGATGAAATTTTGCATAATTGACCTTCAAAGCATGAGGAAGGTCACTGTCTACCTCAGATTTCGGAAAAATAATAATTATCGATAAAAAATCGATATTCATGGTTATGGCAGGGAATATTAATCAGAAATATCTCATGACCAACAATGCAAGGCAAAATTTGTGCAACAATAAGTATCAACAATGGTATCAACACGCAATTCACAAACACTCTGCACGGACCAACAATATATATCTCATGACCAACATTGCAAGGAAAAACAATGTTATTCAGGCTTTTCTTAGAAAAGAGAGTTCTTAGTATTTAATTTTTTGAAAATTTTTAAAAATGATTAGTAACTGGAGATAATGGAAAGTTAACAGACTATTGAGAAAGAATGCAAAGATGACAGAGGAACCACTCCTTTAGCTCCGTGCTGTATTGAGCAAATGGTAAGCAGGTGAATAGAAGAATCGGCGATCGCAAGACTACAAAAAGAGATAAATGGCCAAGTTTTGATTCAAGACATCGAGAGAAGAAAGGGAATTGCCACAACATCAAGTGTACATCTAAAGTAAGATTACGTGAGTAAGAAATTATTTAGACCAGCAGTGGCATCCTTGGAGAGGTCCATCCATTGTGAGCCTTTAAAAATTTTTTTATCAAATTTTCATTAAGGATTTTTACTGTATTAATTCTAAGCGTTTTCATGTTTTTATTTTTAAGATATTTCAAAATTTATTCCAAAAAAAAAAGGTCCGAGCCACGCCGGGATTTTCACCTAGCTTATTTGGTAGCACAGCAGATCCAAACATTTCCTAATAATATATTTTGACTATATTCTGTGGGAAAGTGTATATTTTGGAAACTGAAATGCTGCTAATGCGATGACTGAACGTTCGTTTCCAAGAATTTTTGATAATGAGCATAAAGTGAAGATGCAGTGACAGAACATTAATAAGGCAACGTCTATTGATTAGGCATAGGAGTCACGCGTGTCTCCCTTGAGCTCCCTCTCAAACGTCCCGACAACTGGCAAAAATTTGTGTGTTTGGAAAGGAAAGAGAAAGAACGAGTATCGGTCAGAGAAACTCTGCAACTAAAACAGAAAAAACTAAACGGGTATTTGAAACATCTGAACAACGGCAGTTTCGAATAGAGCAACAGGGTAAAGAGCTTCTACTTCAAGGGCAAGAAAAACTTGAGTCTAAAGTATCTGGTGATGCTCCGCAGTGGTGAGGCAAGTCAAGAAGAGTTTAGATAAAATCCCGGTATATCACCTAGACTTCTTGTTTTTCGTATTTTTCATAGAATGGATAGTCCCTTTGCTCTGTGTTCTATTGATTGAGTTATTATTTAACCAATTGGGAGTTATAATTTAATTTTTTGAGATCTATCTCTTTACCCGGGCAACGCTGGGTACCTCTGCTATTTTTTCTTTCTATATATATAACTAGCAGATGTACACGGCGTTGCCCGGATTAATTACACGTATAGGTAAAGATATAGATCTCAAAAAATTAAAGAATAGATGTGTGTTTGTTTGTTTGTTTTTTATACAAATCTACAGTTTTATTCCGATCTTGATAAAATTTCGCATACATGACCTTCAAAGCATGAGGAAGGTCACTGTCTACCTCAGATTTCGAAAAAATAATAATGATAAAAAAATCGATAAAAAATCGATATTCATGGTTATGGCAGGGCATATTAATGAGAAATATCTCATGACCAACAATGCAAGACAAAGTTTTGGCAACAATAAGTATTAACAATGGTATCAACACGCAATTCACAGACACTTTGTACGGACCAACAATATATATCTCATGACCAACAATACAAATAAAAGTTTGTGCAACAATAGGTATCAACAATGGTGTCAACACGCAATGCACCAACACTATGCAAGGATCAACAATATGTCTCATGACCAACAATGCAAGGCAAAGTTTGTGCAATATAGAATTCAATGCATAGAATTCCTGTTATTCAGGCTTTTCTTAGAAAATATTTGTCTTAGTACTTAACAATTTCTTGAAAATCTTTAAAAATGATCCGTAACTGGAGATAATGAGTTAGCAGACTATTGAAAAAGAGTGAAAGACGATAGAGGAAGCACTCCTTTAGCTCCGTGCTGTATTGAGCAAATGGTAAGCAAGTAAATAGAAGAATCGGCGACCGCTAGACTACACAAAGTGATGAATGACCAATTTTTGCTTCAAGACATCGAAAGAAAAAGGAAATTGTAACGACATCAAGTGTACATCTAAAGTAAGATTACGTGAGTAAAAAATTATTTAGACTAGAAGGCATTTTTGGAGAGGTCCATCCATTGTGAGCCTTTAAAAAATTTTTTTTCGGTAAATCAAGTCTTGGTATATCACCTAGAATGGATTTTGTCAGTAAATTCCTGTCTTTCGGATTTTTCTTAGAATGGATAGTCCCTTCGCTCTATATTGTAGTGATTGAGTTATTATTTAACCAATTTGGAGGTTTAATTTAGCTTTTTGAGGTTGTTCTGTTTACCTACAAGCATAATTATCCCGGGCAACGCCGGGTCCTCTGCTAGACTTCTATATACACTACTGTTTATAAAAATCGCAACACCCTGATGGAATGGTCTAATCCATATGCAATTTGCAATATTTGCATACAATGGGTCAGAGTATAAATGATTAGATTTTCAGAGTAATTGCTTGAAAGAACACCATGCCTCGACGACGACGAAGGGTACCATATCAACAGCTGACAGACTTTGAAAGAGGACGCATAATTGGTCTGCGTGAAGCGGGATGGTCGTATCGTGACATTGCTGCTCGTGTAGGACGTAATGCAACGACAATTATGCGTGCATGGAGGCAGTGGAGCGAAGAGAACAGGGCACACCGAAGACCAGGCTCAGGAAGACCCAGCACGACGACACCGCGAGATGACTGACACCTCTATCGCATGTGTGTAGCAGATCGTACAGCCACTTACACAGTGTTAGCACAACAATGGGGTGCTACAGTAGGCAGGACAATGTCTGCTAGCACTGTACGACGCCGTTTGATTTCCAGAGGATTGATGGCACGAGTACCATTGTTGCGGATTCCTTTGACTCAAAACCACCGGCGCCTCAGGTTGCAATGGGCCCATCAACACCAACAGTGGCAAGCTGAATGGCAACAAGTTGTGTTTTCGGATGAGTCAAGGTTTAACTTGCAGCACCATGACGGCAGGATACGAGTCAGAAGACATGGTGGCGAGCGCGACCTTCCAGAATGCATCCTGCAGCGTCATTCAGGACAAACGCCAGGGGTGATGGTGTGGGGTGCAATCAGTTACCATGGCCGTTCCCGTCTGATCAGAATCCATGGCAATCTGAACAGTGACCGGTACATCAGGGAAGTTGTGCAACCCGAGGCCATCCCCTTCCTGCAGAACCTTCCAGGCGCTGTATTCCAACAGGACAATGCCCGACCGCATGTGGCCAGAAATGTCCTCGCCTTTTTCCAAGCACATCAGACGCCCTTGTTCCCCTGGCCTACTCGTTCACCAGACATGTCCCCAATCGAACATGTGTGGGACAGGGTTGCTCATCGATTGGCTTGTCAGACTCCTGCAGCAGCAACTGTGGATGAACTGTATACCCGTGTAGACAGAGCATGGCAGGACATTCCCCAGGCCCTTATTCAGAGCTTGTTTGACTCAATGCCACGACGTTTAGAGGCTGTAATTGCATCCCACGGTGGTTTCACCCGATACTAATGTGACAATAAAACGCATTGTATTGACCTGAAAATCTAATGGTTTCTTTTCTGAGCCATGATATGCAAATGCTCCAAATTTAATGCAGATTGGGCTATTTCATCAGGGTGTTGCGATTTTTATAAACAGTAGTGTATATAAAGAAGGATGTTTGTGCGTTTGTTTGTTTGTTTGTTTTTGGGTTTGTTTTTTATACAAATCTACAATTTTATTGCAATCTTGATGAAATTTTGCATACTTTACCTTCAAAGCATGAGGAAGGTCACTGTCTACCTCAGATTTCCAAAAATTAATAATTATTGATAAAAAATCGATATTCATGGTTAATGAGAAATATCTCGTAAACACGCGTAAAATGAGAAATGAAATGCTCGCACGTCTAACTGTTTTAACTACTGCGTCTATGTTCTTTCCACTGCTAGAGCCATTCATCCCTTCTTAATCAAAGTTACCACTGGAGGTGGCATCGGTGCGGAATTAACATCAAGGGCAAGAGATACTGGTTACAGCAATGGCAAGATGTCCAAACGAAGCGGTGGCAGAATTGCTGGAAGCGAGACCGTGGCCGCCATCGACCACAATGCATGTCTGCAGACGCTGCATGTGCTTATCTCAGCATGCACGCAACATTGCAGGGGTAACAGAGCGGACTGCACGAATGATTCGGTTTTGCAAATCCACCAGATGACCAACAATGCAAGGCAAAGTTTGTGCAACAATATGTATCAACAATGTTATCAACACGCAATTCACAAACACTCTGCACGGACCAACAATATATATCTCATGACCAACAATGCAAGGAAAAGTTTGTGCAATATAGATAAATTTCAATTTGTAACAATGCATAGAATTCCTGTTATTCAGGCTTTTCTTAGAACAGAGAGTTCTTAGTACTTAATAATTTCTTGAAAATCTTTAAAAATGATTAGTAACTGGAGATAATGGAGAGTTCGCAGACTATTGAGAAAGAGTGGAAAGACGACAGAGGAAGCACTCCTTTGAGAAAATGGTAAGCAAGTAAATAGAAGAATCGGTGACCGCTAGACTACACAAAGTGATGAATGGCCAAGTTTTTCTTCAAGACATGGAGAGAAGAGTGGGAATTGCAACAACATCAAATGTACATCTAAAGTAAGATTACGTGAGTAAGAAATTATTATTGGAGCGTAGCTCCTTTTCAGTCACCATTGTAACGTCATCACGTCAAATCCACTAAAGCAATAGTAGCCAAATCTCGCACACAGTTTGTGTAATGCCTGAAGGTGGTTTGTATTAAAAAAAAATCGGACATATGTGATGTCGTTGAAGAATAATAAACGTTTGGGTTGAGCTCCGTGATGAGATCCCGAACGCGAATTTCAATTGTCATTGCAGTCAGTAAAACTAATTGTTGTTGACGAATTCTCAATGCTTGGACTGAACTTGCTGGGCAAAATAGACAACCGATTTCGTCAAGCAAATCCAGAAAAACAACATGAAATTCTTAGCGGATATGCATTGTTGCTTTCGGGCGATTTTTATTAGTTGCTTCCTGTCGGTGATACACCTATGTATAAGCAACCGAATCCATCGTCTACTTTGCTTTTCAAAGAAAATTGGCCTACCAACAACTGAAAAAAGTATTTCATTTAACAACAATTATGCGTCAAGCAGGTGAAAACCAGTAGGCTACGGTTCAAAAATATATTGTCGTCATAGATTTAACTATATACATCTATTGACGTTTAAAAAATAGCACACTAAAATAAATAAATAAATAAAATTAAATCCTAAGTAAGTATTTTAAATTCATTACATGCATTCTTATTTTTTAATTAAAAAAAATAATAACATTCTAATAAAACATTTTGAAATTGATTAATAATTCAAATGACAAGTAGTTTTTACATTTTATGACATTCTTTATATAGTAATAATTTTTCAGTTGTAGAAATTGATAAAGAGGAAAAATTCATAAATTAGAAAAATAAAAAATCAAATCGAAAAAAATCAAAAGCAAAGATCATTTTTTAAATATTCATTATATGTGTATAATTAATTTTTTTAGTTTTAAAATATAGTGGTCGTGCCCCCCAGAGACGGTCTGCCGAGAAATAGAACAATGAGGGAGTAAGACGAGTCATTTTCACTGAAGAGCAAAGTTTACATCTAATAGTTGTAAATGTGTTTTTGTGTTAGGTTATAACTGTCAAATTGACAGTAGTGACTTTGCCCCATTGTAACAGGACACATTGTGTTAGTATCACTCTCATGTTGAGAGTGACTTTTTTTAGTATTAGCAATACTGTCAATTATCGCAGTCCTGCCAATTATCACAATCCAGTCACAGATGAAATTTTTTAAAAATAAAATCGAACTTGCAGTTTCTATTGTTGCAGTAACCTTCGTACGCCGGGCTTTTGAATAAAATCAAAAGCAATAACATTATTTATTGGATGCTCGGATCGGTGCAGCAAACTGTGTCTGACGCGAACTGTGATGATCCGTTGTAAAAAACTTGAGCTAGGAAAGAAACTCAAGCTGTGTGTTTTCAAATCTTTGTCCCCATTCCCTTCTATGGTAATGAGTCTTGGGTAATGACAGAAATAGTGCCGAAATGAGATTACACTAGCAATCACACTAGCAATCACAAATTACAGCTACCACGGCAAAACAAAACATTTGCTTCACCACTCCAGTTCACAATATCCCGTATTTCCTCTATTCCCTGCTTATTCCCCTATGGAGTGCCCAATAATCAGGGCGTGCTTGGTGTTCCTTACCAGATAGTGTTCAGTATCACAATAAGGCAGTCTTTAGGTGCTGAACGCTACTTCTTCGCATTGAGAGGCCTCAGGTGCATTGGTTTGGCCACATGTACGGATGCCGCCAAACCGTCTTCCGAGGCAGTTGCTATTTTCCGAGTCGGTGATTGGGTTAAGTCACGTGAGAACGGGCTGGGTGGAGGTAGGGGGGAGGAGAGGCAAAAACATGAACTTGGTCGTAAGCCCATAATAAAAAAATGATGGGGTTAGGTCAGGTGACTGTGGAGGTCGCGGAAGAGGAGCAGTATGTGCCATAAGAGACCAAGGGTCGGCCTAGAACTATGTGGCTAGATTACATTGATCATCTGGGTTCGAGTCGCTTGGGTATTACCATTGAGGACATGAATCTGATGGCGGAAAATCTCGAGCGCTGCCCCGCAACTTAAGCGAATTAATAACGAATAAGCGGGTTTGAAAACTAAGTAAACATTTTTATTATTATTGGCAGCCCTGTCAATTATCACACTCTTATCACAGGCGAAATTTTATAATTAAAATGGAATTTACAGATTTGCCTGCTGTGGCACCGTCGTACGACGGGCTTTAATACTAGTAATGAGCATAAAATGATGATGCAGTGACAGAAAATTAATAAGGAAAGAGAAAAGTGTCTCCCTTGAGCTCCCTATCAAACGTCCAGACGACTGGCAAAAATTTATGTCTAGAAAGGAAAGAGAAAGAACGAGTATTGGTCAGAGAAACACTGCAACTAAAACAGAAAAATTAGTTAAGGCATCGTTATCCAACGATAAAGGGTTTTAGCATCAAAATGTTAAGAGCAGTAGCGTCTCGTGACTATAATAAGTGGAGGGGTACAAATACAAAATTTCAGGTTCTTAGGCCTTTTCGTGCAAAAGCCATAGCTTGATTTGTATTCGGAGCCTCGCGCCCCTGCCGAGGCCTCAGAGGACTATATCAATTTTAGTGTGTAATAGCTAAAATTTTAAGCAGCAGATTATAAATATAAAACAATGTATAGTTCAGGCTTCTGGACTTCTGGTTTTAAAAATATAGCTTGATTTGAGATTGAGGCTGCAAGGCCCCTGCCAAGAGGCTTATAGAATTTTTATTATAGATTAGCTAAATTTTTAAATACCACGCAAAGATTAAACAAAATTTCAGGACCGTAGGCCTTTCCGTTCAAATTTTATAGTTCAATTGTATTTGAGGCCGCCAGGGGCCCCGAGGCCTATAACAGTCTTCTTGTACATTGTCTATAATTTTTAGGTAACGCACTATAAAAATATAAAACTTCAAGTTCTTAGGCCTTTTGTTAGAGCTTATTTGTGATTTGGGCTTCAGGGCCCCTGTGGAGACCTAAGAGCCTTATACCAGTTTTTCTGTATATTAACTAAATTTTTTACTAAACTACTATAAGTATACAAATTTTCAGATATCTAAGCCTTTTCGTTCAAACATTATAACTTTGTTGTGTTTAGAGCCCCTGCCAAGGCCCCAGAGGACTATATAAGTTTTAGTGTATAAGAGCTAAATTTTTAAGTAACACACCATAAATATGCAGGAAATTCAGATTTCTGTACTTCCAGTTCAAAAGTTATAGCTTGATTTGTGACTGGGGGCTCAGGGCCCCTGTCGAGACCCAAGAGCCTTATACCAGTTTTTAGTGTATATTAGCTAAATTTTTAAGTAATTTTCTATAAGTAAACAAATTTTCAGATTACTAGACCTATATTATTTTTTTGTATTTTTGTTTAATACCACACTGTGAATATAAAAATTTCAGGTTCCTAGGCCTTTCCGTTCAAATGTTATAGCTTCAATTGTATTTGATGCCTCGAAGCCCTTGGCGGAGTTCTAGAGGCTTATATCAGTTTCCTTCTATATTGGCTATATTTTTTAGTACCAAACTAAAAATATACAAAATTTCTGTTTTCTAGACCTTTCCGTTCAAAAGTTAGAACTTGATTTGTATTTGAGGCCTCGGGGTCTTCTGGTCATCACATTTCTTGTATATTGGTTTTATTTTTTTAGAACCGCACTACAAATTTACGAAATTTTAGGATTTTTGCCCAGTTTGTTCAAAAGATAAAAAAGGAACCATGAAATTCATACAAGTGGCCCCAAAGGAACCCCGGGCCATCCAAGAGGATTCGCTGTATTTTTCACACCGTCTTCTGTATAGGGCCTACGTGTGTAGAAAATTTCAAGCCTCTAGGTCAATCCTTTCAAAAGTTATGGCATCAAAATATTACGAGCAGTAGCGGGAGGATTCGCTACTTCAAATAAAAAGGATAGTCTCTATCCGAAACGTCAGCTTTTTATTTTGATTTTATTTATTAACTAGATGATATACCCGGTGTTGCTCGGGCTGCTTGTTTGATGAAATTTTGCAATATCTGAATATGACCACAATATTTTTTTTGCAATTTGCAATCTGATGATGTGTATTGTAAATCCATAATTTTGCAATATCAATAAGAACACAAAAAAATCTTTAATGACGTGTATATTCACTTTGGAAAAACGAAAAGAATTTTTTAAAATGGTCGCACTGGAATTTTGTGTCAATTAGGTTTGCTCAGGAACATTCGAAATTGCATCCTTAACATTTTAGAATATCAAAGAATATTCTAAATATTGAATTATTTCGGTCTATATTAAAAATACCGTACTTCATAGATGGAATATAAGAGTTGAGGAATTCTGTTAAGCCTGATCAACACCCTTCATCAACTTGTAACCGTTTCAATAGAGTTGTATTCAATCAGAATCATGTTCTGAATATGGTTGCTTATATTGACAGTATCAGTTTTAACAGCAAGGACTGCTCTCTCACACAATCTTTATAATATTCTAATATGTTTAGAGAAACATTATCTATAACTTCTCTAAAGGAAGTACTACATTACAAAAAACATATGAAAAATAAATTTTCTCCAATTATTAGCTCATTAGGAAAAGTATCTTCACTTTTCACCAAAAGCTTGAGAAGTTGTATTCTCTTATTTGTTTTAGAATAATTTCTTACATCTCTCTAAAGATTTTAATAAAAAAAGAAATAATTATTCTTATTTATTTATTTATTTATTTATTTATTTATTGCTTTTTGTAACTATCCCCCTAAAAACGTGATTCATTAAAGCAAGCAACAATGTAACCTTTATTGTTTTCAACAAACGAAAAAATACTGATTGCTAAAGTCCAAGATAGAAACAATGAAGATTAGACCAATTTGTTTCAAATCCTAGAGCAATCAGAAAGCCGAATGCCAGCCACACATATCTCAGTTTTATATATAAGATTATAATTTTTTATTTTTTTATTAATTATTATTTATTTATTTTTTATTTTTTAATTAATAACATTTATTTTAGGATTACGTCACACCTAACACCTCCAAAGCCAACTATAATTCATCCAGCCTTAGTTTGCGCGAAATGTGATGGACATGTCAATTGTTATGTATTGTTTAATTTTTGTTGTAACAATGTCCAACAATTGAAACGACCATCACATTTCGCGCAAACTAAGGCTGGATGGACTATAGAAAGACAGGCCGGGGCACTGAAAAGTCACATGACCAAGATAGATCGAGAAACAATCCAATCTTTATTGTTTCCAACAAACGAAAAAATACTTATTGTTGAAATGCAAGATAGAAACAATGAAGGTTGGATTGTTGCTCTATCTACTTTGGCCATGTGACTTTTTAGTGCCCCGGCCCAACACCACCTAAACAGAAGGCCTGCGCACAGAAATTTCATACATTGTTACATCATCATACTTAGTCGTAATTTAGAGCTTATTATTGGTAGAAATACGATTAAAGATGACTACTTATGAAGTTTTAACAATGTATGACGTTTCCACACTCAGGCCTTGTCTTTAGGTGGTGTTGCCCGGCCTGTCTTTTTCGTCGGCTACGTAACACCTCGCATTTGAGTAACACTTGTTGAATACACCTATTGTTGAATAAACTTATTGTTGAATAAACCTATTGTTGCAAAACCTATTGTCCTGGGAATTAGTTTCTTTTTCCTCATGCCGGCTTTTTTTGACTCACCCTGTATACATGACCCCACACTTTGTTACACAGTGATAAATAGTGATAAATAAATAAGCAGCACATTTATAACAGCACATTAACTTTTATTCAAAAATTTCAAGGTCATTGCAGATATCAGTCTCTGCTTCATTACCATACCTTACATGAGTACTAAAACTTTTTAACATTTCAGAGGAAGGCTTGAAAGTGACACACGTTTCACCTCTTAATGTTAATCCATATTTTACCTGAAGTATTCCCTCACAGGTTCTAACTGACAATCATCATGTTTGATTTTTCCATAATGTGTAAGGGTCACGACCTGTTTTAATAAACTCAGGTAAAGCAATGTCAAGTCTCATTATAGACCAACTGGGTCTGGATTTTCTGCCTGAAATGCCGCATTAACTTTACAGACTTTATCCAACATTGAAGATAGGAAAATCACATGTAACTTATTCCTATCATCTGAATGAAACAAATGCAGTTGTTCAGCAGTATAACAACGCTCCGTGTGACTGTGCAGTTTCAAATAGCATTTTCTGTTCAATCCACTGTGCCAAGATTTTTCTTAAAATCTGGCATAACGCTAACCACTTTTTACCTGATACAGTTGATAACTTCAGTGGATATCTATCAGCAGTGATTTATTTATATAATTTTTCATATCAGAATCATTTTTCATAGCATTAGAATTTGAAGTGACTGTAGTATTTCGAACATTGAACTCTATTCATGGCGTAATACCTATGTCAGTTTACAGTTTCCCATTTTGAATGTAGTGTGAAAATTATCCTGAATATTTTCAACGAGTTAAGTGTATTATTTGATCTCATTTAAGCAAGTGTATGTTGTAAGGACATTGCTATTTCAGTTTGTGGACTTTCACTATAGCGATTTTCCAAGGAGCTGGAACACTAAGAAAGTGTATATTATCTAATACACTTGTAAGAGATTGTGGGTTATTGGATTATCTAATAGGAATTCAATTGTGCTATATTTAACTTTATTGTCAATATTATTTATTGATCCACATTAATAGCTTTTCTATGTTTATGTATTTCTAACAATAATAATCCAATACATTAGTGATTGGAAAATATTTGTGCTTTAAGGATTTGGAATGCTATGAAATATTATTTCTAAATATAAAACGATTTTATAGTGATATCAATGCTATTTGAATCTTCATATGTAATAGTGTCTAGCATTACGTAACAGCTAGCTATATTGAATAAGTTTTGTATTCATTGATAGATTGCATAAATATTTATCTTTATCTTTTATTCAAATAAAATCTTTCTTTGGTCTCTAACTAAAATTGTGGCTCGTGTCATTGGTATTAGCGTATTACCTAGCTTTACTGCATTTTCCACTGCACATTCAATTGGTACGTGACAAGCAATAAGACTTAAAGAAGCAAATGGTGCTGTTGAGATGCCACTGTTCCTAGTCCTTCTCCAAAACACTGAGAACAATAAATTCTTCCTAAATTTAAATGTGAGATGAGGTGAAAAAGTAGAATTAGTGAACTACCTCTGAAAATAGGTGACCATATTACGCGGATTGTGCACAGTTAAAGCGAAAATTTGTTACATAGGAAACAGAAAATTCCGGATTGAGCTGGAGTGGCCATATTAAAGGTGGCTACATTAAGCGGCGACCACTGTATTTAATAACCATGCCACATCTATCCGGACCGATTTCAAATAGAGGCAGTCTTATCTAAAACAATTAAGTGTTAAATCTTAATATTACAATAAAAAAAACGAAATAAAATACCAGTACACATAGTAAAAACAGAATTTAAAATGAAGTATTTCGATTACGATATTTTAGGCGAACTCCCTAGAATTTCCCTAAAAATGGCAAATTTCCCTAGAAATTAATACCTTTTCCCTATATCCCTAGTTTCTTATCAAATACTAACCTAATTCACACATTCGTCCCCACTGAAAATAGTTCCCAACTAATTAATACTGTCTTTCCCTTATTGTCTGGTTAAACCTTGTCCACAGTTTCTG
Organism: Rhysida immarginata; assembly: GCA_023313115.1. Lineage (NCBI taxonomy): Eukaryota > Metazoa > Arthropoda > Chilopoda > Scolopendromorpha > Scolopendridae > Rhysida > Rhysida immarginata. The sequence goes on from JAHWFO010007254.1 coordinate 612,465, forward strand.
GTACAATATCGAAATTAATATACTATGAATCATCTCATCAGCTCAGGAACATTTCGATTAGTAATTATATAAGAGAAGGCGTGGTATGATAATCAATAATTAAGTTTAATAATTAAATTTAATAAATCTCCTTTTTAATTGTTAATGTCGTAAATAAAGTAATTAGAAATAAAATTAATTAATAAATTAATAAAAATCAAAGCATCAATCTATAATCTTCCACAACATCAAGAATATCATCCACCGACAACGAAGTTTATCCAGTACTTCAACCATTAATTATATCTTCAAGCCAGCTTTTCAAGGCCAGTTTCATTCAGTCCTTCAAGTGCAACAATCAAATATCTTCAATCCAGTTCTTCAAACCCAGTTCTAAGTCAGTTCCCATACAAACTTCATCAGAACATATAATTGATGATTTTTATTATTTATTTTATTTATAATTACTTTATTTACGACATTCACAATAATTATTAAAAAGGAGATTTATTAAACTTAATTATTAAATTATCGATTAATATGTTTGCTTTCTTCTGAAGCTTAAGTACTAAAGAGTAAGTAATTTTCAAACATTTAATGCTTGCCAAAATCTATCTGACATTCAGATTCTGAACATAAGGAAGCAAAAAAGGGACAATATGAAGGCAACTCTAAATAAAAATTTATTCTTTCGAGAGTGTGTTAGAATTATTCTTAAAACGAAGCTTAAAAAACTGCATTCTCGTTTTGAACTCTGCTGCAAATTTTGTTTTGATGTAAGAAAAATAATAAAGGAAAAAATAACTTTATAACTTTGGCATAATTTTGGCATTCTTACTAAGCCGATTTAGCATAATCTAGCATATTTTTAATGAGTGTCTGGAATGGTTTTGATTTTTTTTTCTGGTCACACTGGTTACACTTCTATGAAACAAAAGCCATTCCGCCAATCAGGGATGATCTACTGTTCTGCATAATCGGAGAGAGATCTATTCAGGCATGTTTCCGATTTCAGCGTCAGTTTGGGTCGCTGATTCATTATGATGGCTAGAAAAAGTTATTATTCCATAATCATCCATAGAGGAAGAAATTCGCTAAATGGGCATAAAGATTGTTTTAAAGATCATCCCATTCTACTTTTTAATGGACTAAACAAGATGTTTAAGTACTAAACAAAACTCTACCTAAGAATGTATAAGTACCGGGTGGGCAAGAAATAACGTAAGGTGTTCAGAGCTCGCTA
>JAHWFO010007254.1:655223-691325 GCA_023313115.1 Rhysida immarginata
TTTTTATTTATTTATTTTTTATTTATTTATTTTTTATTTTTAATTATAACTATTATTTATTGTATATATATTTTCATTTATTTTCATTTTATATATTATTTACTAATTATTTTTAATTAAATTTTTAAATATTATTTTTTTATTTTTAATTAATAACTATTATCTACAATAATAAGGAAAAACTTTAGGAAAAAAGTTTAAAATTTATTTTAAAAATTTGTGCAGTATTTAAAAATGGGTTTTTTTACTTCTTGCACATATTTCATACAATCATACAATATACCTGTATTTTTATTAATGAAATGTACATTAAATAAACAATAAAAAATATTTTTCATCAAAAAACCTTTTTTAGCACTATTAGAACATCCTACAGCAGCACACCCTATCATTTTTCTACTGTTTATGCAACATATTTAAACAAAAATATGATTAAATGAAGCCTAGCCTTGCTAGATTCGAAGATTTTCGCCAGAACATGGCGGATTTGACCACGTGATCAGATAAACCAATCAGCTTGTGTCCTCTCCATGGCTACTCTCTCCTTATACAGGCTCTCTACTTTAGTCCAGGGCCGTCCAACTCGTGCACTTCGCCCGCGTGCAACATAAAATGTTCGCGGACAAAGCTCACGGGCAAAGCCGAGGAGATAGTCCAAAACTCAGGAGGGGAGTGGGTATATACCGTTTCTTGCACACTTTTGGCAAACGTTCATGATTTTCACTGAAAGTCACCCAAATGGGTGGATTTACACTTTCGTGCACACTTTTTGCCAAACTTTCATAATTTTCATAATTTTCCTATGCAGTGTTGCCAGACATTAGGGGGCGATTGCATTAAATGAGGCATTATTTCTTTTGTTACTGATACTTGCTTGTTTTTCGTCTCGCATAACATGCCGCACATTCCTAAAAAGCATAAAATCACTCATCCAGTATTTAAACCGCAGTGGGAGAATATGTTTTTTTTTTAATTGTTCACAGATCGGATTCGAAATGCTTAATATGTAGTCATGTCCTATCGGGGAAAAAAATATAATTCTACCTGACATCGAGAAAATTGTCATATTAAAACGAAGGAAATAAAATGGTAAGCTGCCTCGTTTTTTTGTTTTTTTTTACAATGCCGAATTGATAATTAGCAACTCGATTTTAAGGAACTGATCAACATAATGTGCAATAGGGGGGTAAGGAAGATTTCTGTCCGCGGACAAAAATCTTGGACAGACCTGCTTTAGATATATTTTTTAAAATTTCCCTTGCCCTTGATGTAGAAGCTCTTATACCCTCCTGCTCTAGCGGAGCTTCCGTTGTTCAGATGTTTCCAATGCCCGGATAGCTTTTTATCTTTCTGTTGCAAACTTCACTGATCAATACTCGTTCTTTCTCTTACTTTTGCCAAACACACAAATTTTTGCCAGTCGTCTGGACGTTTTTAGGGAGCTCAAGGGAGACCCGTGTGATTCCTTTTCCTCCTCGATAAACACTGCCTTATCTATGTCCTGTCACTGCATAATCATATTTATGCTCGTTGTTAATAATTCGTTACCCCTTCCCTAAAAGAGGTTAATATGGTTAATTATGTAGTGCCACACCAGTAAATGTGTTACGTTTGTAGTGCAACACCAGTTAATGTGTTAACAAACTTTCAACTCCCCCTTTCCCCCTTTTAGGGGTTGAATTTCGAATAACTCCTTCTTAGCGCTCACTTACATGTTGTAAAGAACCTCTGTACAAAATTTCAAGTTTCTAGGCCGTGCGTTGATCACTCACTCACTCAGTCAGTTTCTTCTTTTATACAGGGTGAATACAAAAGTCTGAACCCCCCTTTTATTTTTTGAACCGAAGCAGATATGTCAATTTTGATGAATCCAAAGAATAGGAAGTTGTGGGTGGCCTATCCCATGGTGCACTTTTCATCATCCCAAATATGCAAATTAGGACACATTCAAAATTTATCTCAAAAACCGTAAGGGATAGAGAAAAAAACCCAATTGCAAACTTGTTCAGCATAAAAAAACAAACAAAACAAAAAAAATCATCCAAATCGGACCAACCAATCACCCACAATCACGTCGTGAACTGTTTGTAGCTTACAAACAGTCACACTCCACAAACAAGTTACTTCAAACAGTTTAAAAAAAAGCTAATCAACAAAATGCTCGATGTGACGACCGTGGGCACCTTAACACAATTGGGCACGGAACCTAACTGACGCCAAAACATCGGCAAGCATGGCTGGTGTCACTCCTCGGCACGCTTCCTGGATTCGTTGAACCAGATCCTCCAGTGAGGCGGGCTGCGTAGCATAAACCTTGCCTTCAGGTATCCCCACAAGAAAAAGTAAAGTGGTATAAAATCAGGGGAGCGGGGTGGCCAAGGAACTGGTCCTCCTCGGCCAATCCATTGTTGTCCAAACATCTCACTTAGACGCTCGCGAACGACCAGCCCGTAATGTGGAGGAGCTCCATCATGCTGAAACCACGTGCGCTGATACGAGGCCAATGGCAAATTTTCAATGAAGTCTGTGAACTTCAGCCCAGTAGCGTTCTGCAGTCAGTGTTCCATCGTAAAAATACGGTCCAACCACAGTGTCATTGTACAATCCACACCACACATTGATTCTCCAGTTCACTTGATGAGTTGCTTCTCGCAGACATCGTGGGTTTTCGTCTGCCCAATGATGATGGTTGTGCCTGTTGATAACTCCATCCTTGGTGAACAGGGCTTCATCTGTCCACAACACATCATGAATGAAGTTTGGATTGTCATCCAGGCAGGTAAGTAACCAGTTGCAGAAGGCGGCCCTAGCAACATAATCCAATGACAGTAACTCCTGGTGACAATGAATATGATATGGGTGAAAATGATGTGCGTGTAGAATGTTGAGAACAGTTCTCTGATGGCACCCAACATCTGCAGCAATTGCTCTGCTGCTTGTGTGGGGAATTGCAGCAACTTCAGCCAGAACTAGGGTTGTTGTATCCTCGTCGCCTTGTGCCCTTGGTCGTCCTCGTTCTGCATTAACATTCCCTGTAGCCTCGAATCTTTGAATAATGTGACGCATTGTTTGACGAGATGGATGGCGTTCGTTAGGGTATCTGTCTCGATACAACCTAACTGCAGCGTGTAGGTTTCTCCTTGCCTCTCCGAAGCAGAAGATCATGTTGACCATTTCCGAAACAGTGTAGCTTGCCATCCTGGAATTGTTCTGTCTTCTGTGTGCTGAAACATGCCTTTTATTTGCTTTTCCGCATGAAAGTGAATGTGAGTATGGTAATTTATGTTAATTTTTTGATTTGCATGCTTTACATGGTGGAAATATCAACATTCAGTTTTCCTTGTGCAGTGTGACTATTTGTGCTGCTACAAACAGTTCACCACGTGATTGTGGGTGATTGGTTGGTCCGATTGTTTGTTTTTTTATGCTGAACAAGTTTGCAATTGGGTTTTTTTCTCTATCCCTTACGGTTTTTGAGATAAATTTTGAATGTGTCCTAATTTGCATATTTGGGATGATGAAAACTGCACCATGGGATAGGCCACCCACAACTTCCTATTCATTGGATTCATCAAAATTGACATATCTGCTTCGGTTCAAAAAATATAAGGGGGGTTCAGACTTTTGTATTCACCTTGTATAGATTAAAACTGTAAATACTGCAAGTATAAAATAATGTCTATTTGGAAGCAACCTGTCGTTTATGTTTGGCAGGGGAATGGTAATTTTTGAGATTCTTATTCGTCAGACTTTTGAGATAAATATCAAAATCCCAACTTTTCGCAATCAAATTATGAAATAACATGCAGGGATTATTTGCGTTTATATGGCGCTAAATGAAAAACCAATTTCAGCTCATTAACCTTCCTTTTGATCGTAAAGCAGAACTGAAATTATTAAATCTTAAATTTGTATTAGGGATAAAATATGAAGGATTTTGATGAAAATGTTTGCATGATTTAAATTGTTACCACATGATAGTATAGAAATTTGAATGCAAAGATGATAATTTTTATTTTATTAAAGAAAACTATATTGGGTGGTCGAAAAGTCTCTACACTTCAAATTACTTGATAAATACCGTAGAATTTAAAAATCCGTTTACGCCAACAAATAGGAAATCGTGATCTCTTGATGAGTTCTGATGACTTGATTATACAACTTTGGACACATATAAAATATCTCGTAAACCGTAATGATAAAGACCGATTTCCAATTAAAAATTGTTCTGTATTCAATTATGAACACCATTAAAAAAACAAAAAACAGTTCACTCAAAATTGAACCTGAAACATTTCGAAGAGTTGACGTTTATTTTTCACATCTAACCACGATGGAGAAATAAAGGTGTTCAAACGACCAACACGTTCAAACGCTTGGCGCTAAAATGAAGCTCGTTCGAGTGATGACCGCTAGATGACGGCGCATATCAGTAGGGCATAGATTCCCTATATTAAGCAAGCAAAGCTATGCAAAAATTAATGGTTTACATAGGATTTAATATGTTGCTTCTTTTTACTGGATTATTTATCATTGTGGTGTACATATATATTTGAAATACGAGGGTTGGGGCGTAAGTCATGGCAACTATTTTTTTTCTTGTAGATGTGTGAACGGATGACAAACGTATATGTGTTGTGTGGAAGTTCTGCAGGCATAGTGTGTATGCAGAACAACAGATGGCTCTGTGATAGCTGGTAGTAGCGCAGCGAGGGCTGTGAAATCAGTCAGTTGGTGAGTGTCGTGCGAGATGGAAGTAACCCGTGTTGAGCAGCGCGCTTACATCAAAATAGCCGTTCTCCGAGGGAGAAATGCGATGGAATGTCACAGTGAATTAGTGGAAGCCCTTGGGAATAATGCCCTACCATACCGTACAGTAGCACGGTGGGTAGGAAAGTTTCAGCAAGGACGTGTGTCAACCAGTGATGAGCAACATTCGGGCTGATGGTATTCAGCACCTGAGGCTGATGATATTCAGCGCCTTCCACATCGTTGGCAGCGTGTGGTGACAGTAGCAGGGGACCACTTTGAGGGTCTTTAGGCCCAGGTTTGTCATGTCAACTTTATGTGTACTGTGTTGTCATTCTTTTGCACCGTGAAGGCCATATTGCCCTGTATACTACCGTAATAAATTAGTGTGTTACGATATTTCAGTGCTATTCATTGTCCACACATGTCCTTTCGTCTGTATATGTCACATTTTCCAACCGGACTGGTATCTTCAAGAAAAAAAAATAGTTGCCATGACTTTTGCCCCAACCCTCGTAAAATTTGTTTTGTCTTTAAAATTGTGATGTCATATCATTTAACTGTATTGATAACATTAATTTATTCTTACAGAAAAGAAGGAGTGGTATGATAATCATTAAATTAAGTAAATTAAATAAAACTCTCTTTAATATTAATAAAATGATAAACAAAATAAAATACAATTAATTAATTTCTTGTAATAGGTTTATTGCGTATATGATTTAGTAGTTTAATAAATCGTGTTTGTCTTCTATATTGTAGTTTAATAAATCTTGTATGTAGTGTAGATTTTAATTGCTTCCATAATATCTATTATATTTTTGTTACCAAGATTTATAATAATGATGAATAATATAATATTGAAACACGGTCGGAGAAATATACTTAGTAAAAATGTTAAAAAAAAAAATAAATGAAATAATAGAACATTAGAACGAGATCATATGGATGAAATTAATGTATTCCCTAGCAACGCCTCTATTATAGGAGGCGTTGTCCCTAATCCCTTTTAATAAAGATCTCCAAGCCCTACTAACATGCAGCGCCGCCAGAAGCGCCAGATTGCAGAACTAGCTTCATTATTTAGCCAAACAAATAACGATCGTTCGAACACCTTTATATCGTCATCGTGCATCTAACAAACAACAAAATTTAAATACAGAGTCTACTCAGAAAGCAAAAACTTATTAAGCATGTGTGGTGAAAATGTCTTCACTAACCCCAAAAGAACCGACAGATGATTGATCTGTGTGTTGGTGCCGATGGATGTCTGCTGTTTGTATATCTGTCCTGATAAATCAGAGTTGCAATAGCAACACCATAGCAGGTCATTTCTTTAACTGCCTACTCAGCCAATGTAGTATACAACCTCTGACAATTAAGTTCGGTGAATGAGTTCATAGAACAAAATGCAAAACAGATAGAGCCACATTTACTTTATTGTCCTTCGAAATAATCACCCTGGAAGGCAATACACTTTTGGGATCGGGTGTATAAGTCCTGGAAGCTCCTGAGGGATGGCTTTAAGTTCACGTGTCACATTTGCTTGAATGTATGGAATGTCCGCAAATCTGTGTCCCTTTAAGGCCCGTTTCAGGCGTGGGAACAAGAAAAAGCCTGCCGGTGCCAAGTCTGGTGAATAAGGTGGATGAGCTATGGATACGACCCCTTTGTTGGCCAGAAACTGTTGCACGATTAACCCCTTCAGTCACCTTGGCAACATATGTTTCCAACTTGTATCTTGGACGTTTACCTTGTCAAAAGTGCGGTATTTTTTATGTTTTGTAAAATTTCGTACTAAATAAATGACATGAATAAAATCTGTTGATTCTCTAATAAATATGTATATTTCGGTAGCAAATATAGCCATACATGTAAAAAGATAATAAAAAATGTTAATAAATAAAAAACTGCTGGTTATGTTTAATGTAACAGTATCAATATAATAAATGTAAAAACAAAATTTTTACAATCGAATTTAAGGTCTGTGTCTGAAGGGGCTACAGCAGTGTTCCTCTTTGATCCATTATCCACAGTTACGTGCGCACGCTACACCTTCAACTGAAGAAACGAGCATCTGCTAAACCATTGCACGCACAAACGTGACCTGTCTGAACTTGCTTAAACAATGACTGGGCTTGTATTCACATGCATTGTTACTCGCGTAAAGCTCGCACAGATTAGGGTGTGACGTCATTCACCGAACTTAATTGTCAGAGGTTGTACAATGAATTGTACGTGTGTGAAAGTGTTTTTTTTTTGTACCAACTGAATAAGAAGATAGTGCTATTATGAAAACCTCCAGAAATATGCAAAACTGGATGGACATGTGACAAGAAACGAAATGTTTCAGTTTCATTTTTGAGTGACCTATTCATCCCAGGATTTTATTGTAGGCCGTAAATTTTTGTGCATTTGGTCTTATGATGAATCCATGACAAGGAAATAATGCTGAACGCGATATTTGTGACGCTTTCTGAGCTTGAGATCTTGTCATAATGTCAAATAAACTTATTAGCTGAAAGTCTAAATTTTGACAAAGTTCAATCGACGTGGGAACGATGCAGGCACACGCAGCTGGGTGCCGCCGATCTGCAGGCACGTTTTCTCCCGATTCGGACGACCCACGATTTTAATCTGATTATGATGCTTTTTTTTTGTATTTTTTTAATTGTGTTCCCTTTGTGTTATGGTTTTACATCATCAGATCATCGGAAGTCCATCAATGAGTTCCTATTTGTTGTTGTTAACAGATTTTTAAATTCTACAATAGTTATCAAGTAATTTGAGGGGAACAGGCCAGCCGATATAAAAAAAACAACCTAGTGTATCTTAATCTGCGGATTTTACGCTGTGTTGAACGACTCATGATATCGTTGGCTACACAGGCAATAATTAGAAATGGTCGACATAGATATTTCATTTTGTCAGTATGCTATCATTGTATTTCTTGTTAAAGAGGAGATCCCTGCTATTAATATTATCAGATTTCATCATGTATTTGCATTGCATAATAAACACCCTAGAACAGTGGTTCCCTATTTGAAATTTTGATATTTTTTTATTCCGCCATGTAAAACCCTGTTAAAATGCTTTTTTTTATTCGAATGTCGCAAGCTACTTAATTTTTAGAAAGGTGGGTCGTGAGTCGAAAAAGAATGAGTACCACTGCCTTAGAAAGATGATCTTCTGCAGCATGACAACACTCGTCCCCACCGTGCTTGTTGCACCACGTGGAAAATCGAGAAAATGGGGAAGGAAGTTCTTTCACGCTCAGCTTACAGTCTTGATCTGTCACCCTCCAGCTAACATCTGTTTGATTTTGTGAAGGATCAGATGAGAGGGCAGTGATATGAGAAGATGGAGGACTTCCCGAAAACAGTGCATCTGCTTCTTACTACAGATTAAAGAAAACTCTTTTCTTTAGTCTGTGGTCTTACTTGGGAAGCTCAAGTAGTGATAGCAAAATTCCGAACAGGAACTAATTTGATCACATCTTGTCTAATAGTACCTGAAATTAAAGGGAGTGGATCTGTAGAACTCCCCTTCAGCAGTCTGAGAATTCATTGACTGACAGGTGATTGATCCAGCTCCTCCTAGATTGTGACTACCGGTCATCTCACACGACGGTTCATATTTAGTAATTTCATAAGCACATTTAAATCTCTTATCAGGTTGGTCTTCCCCATATTCCAAATGGTATTTGGTATCAGTCATGTTTGGAATATGGGGGAATAATATTGAACCTGAATGGGAGATTTTAACTCCCATAACCATAGCATACACATTGCTTTCCGCTCGGAATTGCCATTTTGATGCAATACTGCAATACCGTGTTGCATGAACGTTTTTTAGGTACCAATAATTTTTTCCCACCCTGTAAAGTATATTATAATCATTTGTGGACACGGTGTATAAGTAAAAAAACTGACTTAGATGTATTAAATTTGCTGTTTTAACCTTTTAGTGCTGATGAGTGGCAGAGGGGAGTCTGGTTGGCTGAAGGTCAGAATTTGGCCAGAAGATTAATGGAGATGCCTGCAAATTTACTTACACCAACACGTTTTGCAGAAATAGCCAATGAAATGCTTTCTGTGCAAAACGTAAAAATAAATGCCAGGTAATAAAACTTTTTATACATGTTCTAACATGTTTTAAGCGAACGATTTTGGTTAAGTTATGTGGAATGAATTCTAATATTTTTTTTCCAGAGGCAAGCAATGGATAACAGATCAAAAGATGGGTGCATTTCTTAGCGTGGCCAAAGGTTCGAATGAGCCGCCAGTCTTTTTAGAAATGATTTACTCAGGTGGAACAGCAGACCAAAAGCCTGTTGTTTTGGTTGGGAAAGGAATTACTTTTGATAGGTTAGAAATAATATATCCTCAAAACTCTTATGTATATTCCTTCTAATTTAATTTAAGCAACACATGCTATCGACCTTAAATTTGGTTTGCAGTGGTGGAATTTCTTTGAAGCCTGCTAAAAACATGGATGTGATGAGAGCTGATATGGGAGGAGGTGCTTGTACGTTGGCTACCATATACACAGCAGCTTCCTTACAACTTCCCATTAACATAATAGGTAATTATCAATAACATTGACCTTATTACATTACATTCTGAAAAACAGTAAAGGGTCAATTAGAAGTGAAAAAATAATTTAATATAGAGTTCAACTTCAAAAAGTTTAAAACTACATCATTTTAAATACAATTTTTAAAATATAATTTGTTCACGATGCAGGACTAATCAATAATGAAACCCAATGCCATGGAGCAATTAACCATGGGCTAATTGCTCCATGCCCAATGCATCAAACAAGTAAATTTATGATGTCCATACTGTCTAGTGCCACTGAAAACTGAAATATTATATTGTTTCACCTGCGATAATTGTACGTCCAGAAAATAAAGAACAACTGACAAGGGAACTATACGAATATGTACCGCACAGATTCTCACCAAATTGAAATATGCTACTCATCTAAAGCTTGCAAATAAGAAAATGCGAAATTTTGTTTCTTTCAAAATAAACCGACAAAAAGAAAAAAATTGAGCACCTATAGCCATACAATAACTTCATTGTTAAAACGGTGTGTATGTATATTAATGCGCTCTCATCCATGGATGAATGAGACATCCATGGCTCATTCATCCATGCTCTCAACTTGTTTCTTCCACTACTCAACAATACGCACGAATCCACTTCACCTGAAAGCAACGCTATCGCCTCCAAGGTATGCTTGCGCGCAAAAAATAAAAATAAAAAAAAAATGCGTGTACGTCCCTTGTGAGTGTATGTCAACAAAAAACAACAGATATCAAAACAAAACTTTATTTGCAATAGTACTAAACCTAACACTCTTTTCGACATAATTGCCTTTGTCATTGAGGTACTTGTCATAACGAGACCCAAGTTTTTCAATGCCGATATTATACGTTATCTGCTGCCCATGACTGAAGCCCTGTATTTACTGCTTCTTTAAGCGCTTCATCAGGTTGGACTTAATTTCTCCCGAGGAATCCCTTCATTTTAGGGAAAAGGTGAAAATCACTAGCCGTCAAGTCTGGACTGTAAGGGAGGTGGTCAGAAAGGTCCCACTTGAAACGTTGCAATTCTTGTTGTGTTGCTGTAGCTGCCTGAGGCAGAGCGTTGTCATGAATTCAACACAATCCCTGCAGACAATATTCCACGTCTCTTGTTTTGGATAGCGCGATACAAAGATTGTGAAATATACACATCAGTTTTGGCTGAATGATGATCACAATGGGTCGAAATGCACATTCGAAGTAATAAAAAAAATTTTTTTGGACAAGAGGTATTTCTTCGGTTTAATTGTTCTTATTTATAAGTGGGTTGGTTCTTCAAAATAGCATATTGTGAAAATCTTGAATTTAATATAATAATAATAATAATAATAATAATAATAATAATAATAATAATAATAGTAATAAAATTGTCGTGCGGTGTTTCTTGGGATTGGTTTGATGGAAGAGAATTATGATGGTATATCTTTTAGGGCTAGTCCCTTTGTGTGAAAATATGCCAAGTGGTGGAGCCAATAAGCCTGGGGATGTTGTTACTACAATGAATGGAAAAACAATCCAGGTATATGATAATAAATTTTTAATGCATTGAATATTTTTAATAGGTATTTGACATCGAAAATATATTTGCTTTCATGAAGGTTGACGATACAGATTTTGAAGGCCGTCTCATTCTTGCAGATGCTCTGTGCTACGCCCATCGCTTCCAGCCATTAGTCATTCTTGACATGGCCACCTTAACAGGTATCCGTATGAATAAAAAAAAATGCATATACAGTATTAAATAAGAAGTTAAATGTTTTCGTGTTGGATGGATAAAAAAAGATAAAAACAAGCTTTTCTTTTTATAATATTTGCACTCTGCTTCAACAAATTAGTTAATAAATTTATCCTATTAACCTGTTTTTGGTCCACAAAAACTTATGTTCTTGGTTCTTGTTCTTATGTGTGATCAAAGAATAATTTCTTTTTAATATCCTTATGTCAGACAAATCAAAGTGCATTAAGATTTCCCTGTGCTTTTCTGCTTTCTTTTTACCTATTTCTTCTCTGCTCTTAACTTTATCTAAATCCTTGGGTGCAGGGGCAGTGAGAACAGCATCGGGGTCAGTTACTGCAGGTGCATTCTTCTGTAATTCTCTCATTGGATGTTATTACAACAAATAGGGCAAGTTAAAATTACCATTCCAACATATTATTTGCAATCTTATAGTCTATTTTTTATATCAAAAACTTTTGCTCACCAAGATCCCACTCTTAAATATTATAATTACGACTTCACAGATTAGAGCTTTATATTTTAAAAGCTCTCTTGATAAATATCAGAACTTAAGATTTTATTTCAAGATTATTTGTTTTGTAGTTATCATCAACAACCAGAATTTGTTTTGTAGTATTTTGAATAGTACACATTTAATAGCGACGCTGTGAAGTTCTCGTTTTTGTTTATGCTGTAAAAGCTGCCATCAAGTTTTGTTTTAAATGAATAAAATGGCTGTGGAAACATTCCATATGATGCAAACTTCATACGGAAATGAATCTGAGTCGTAGCCAGATGTTTGTATAGTATTCATGTTTCAAGAATGGGCTTGAGTCACTGGAAGACGATCCGAGAGATAGGAGCATCCCACCACAAGCATTAGCTTCTCCTAGAAAACATTGAATGCGAACGCGTCTGGAATGGAACCAGCTCAAGCGTGGTAGCATCAAAACCCGGTGCTCGACACCTACACAAACGAGCTGAGCACAAACGCAAAGCAGCGAAGTGGTGTTTTCACTGCACCATCGATCTATATATATACTAACTATATCTGTTAATATATATAGATCGATGACTGCACTACAATCATTGCCTAACTAGCTATTCTTAGGCTATGCTACAACCTTGACTAGAAAAAAAATTAAAACAGACTTCTGACAGAGATTCACATTATTATTATTATTACGTAGTAAAATAAGCAACTATAAAATAATCTCGTTATAATAGCATTAAAACAACCAAAATGGCCAAGATATATATAAAATAATAAACTATGTCCCTTGGAGTTTTCAGGTAATACTCTGTTATTAAACAAATTATTATTGAAAGAAGTACTTTTCCAGTTTTATTAATATTCATTTTATTTAAACCAAGAAAATCAAATCGTCCTTTACAAAAAATGTACTGTATTTACAAAATTAAAGTGATAATTTAAAAAATACAAGATATTTCTTATAAAATTCACGTTAATCACAAAGCTTATATCATAATACATGTTAACGCTTAAATTAAACATGTATCTCAAATTCTTGAAATAATAGTGCAATTGTAATCGAGTAAATGACTATCTATAAAAACCTTGATTTCATAAAAAAAATTCAAGTCACGTCTATCACAACGCTGATATAATATATCTAAACACTAAAAATGCTTATTAAGCTACAATTAAAGTAAAAATGTAACTTTTATACCTAATATTCTAAATGTAACTTTTATACATTCTATAATATGAACTCGTTACCATTTAATGTTCAGTTACTCTGAACGTTTTAGAATGCTCAATGCTGTAGCGTTCGGTGCATCATCAATGCTGTTCTTCTTTTTTTTCAGTTTCCGTTTTAGTTTAAAAGAATGGCGCTGAAGATCAAATTTTTTATTGTGTGCCACTTGTAGCACTGTTGGAAAAAACAGCACTTTTACGTGAATAACAAGATGCCTCTATTGTTTTTTTATGATCATCTATGAATGAAATATTTTCTCTGTTATCACACTTGCAGGTCATTTAAACGGTCTTGAAGTTCTTTTTTCTTTCGCATTATTTCATCTTCTCTGTGACCATCATTCTTCAGTTGAATCGCAATTGCATTAAATTCATCAGCTTTCTTAGATTCACCGAGGTCAATACGAAGATTGTCTTCATCACCACTCAGACTGTCTACAGCCTCCGTGGTACTCATTGAGAATTTCCTGTTACAAAGCAACCAAATGAATGTGCTTACACATGTTATACTGAATTGAGTTATCTGAGCAGTGACATGAATACATGTGCAGACAAGCGCTGCAGACATGGCAAACTATCTCACAATCACATTTATCACTATTTTTCATTTTCGATTTCCTCTACAATGATATCTTTGTCCATCTGTAGACTGGTGTGATGTCTTTTACGGAGTTCAGAAAGTTTTGAGGGAACATGGCTTCGTTTGATAGAAACAAGACGCTTCATAAATTTTGCTTTGAGGCAGTGCATGAGATTGTCGATTGAAACATCAAGGCGTTGTTGAACTTTTCTAGAAACTCGAGGATTGTATTTCGACTCTCTATGGCAGCGTTCCAAAGCCATGTTCGTATTCCTGGTGCTCCTAATCGGTGACAATGAGCACACTGTTCTGGAAAGTATTCTCCATATGATGCTGTATCAGGATCACCAAGAACATCACAAAGAAAATGCTGTAGCATATCTGTAAAGGATCGAACATCAGTTTCGTTTACTAGGATGTTAATTTTTTTTCAGTTCTTCTTGTTTTTCTTTATTCTTTACTTTGCACAAATTTTGTCTTACGTTTTTTTTTAACATGCCAGTCACACATGATTTTCTTTGGACTGTGGTGAAATACTTTACAAAATGCATTGTAAAAGGCATTAGCATCATCTGACATATATGTATGAGGTCAAGCGTTCTTTGATGCAAGTAAGAAAAGAAGAAAATGTATCTTCCGTTTGAGATTTTGACCAAAGAAATGCAACAGAGAAACCCTCACAGTTTGCATCTGCAACCATCAGAGTTGTTAAATGAATGTTACAGGGATTTGTTCCATGTGTTGAGTCGATCATCAGTACATCATTTCCATACATAGATAATAGTTCAAGCTGAGCCTGGTTCATGAATACTAAAAAAAATCATTTGGGCCAAATTTCTGTATAGAATCTCATCACGTGTTACATGGTTTGTATGCTAAAACTGGATTATCATGAGAATGGGTCATTTTGGCTATTAAAATGTCTACACTTTTTGCATCATCAGGATCAAGTTTCACATCGGACTGTAGATTAAAAGATGTTTTGATATTGTGGAGATCTTTGACAGTAGTGTAGCTCAGACGTTTGGTAGGACTGAAATTGCTTGTGATGTCTTGTATGATGCGGTGGGGAGGAAACCTTGAATAAGCTTTTCAGCTAGTGAGCTTTTTTCTTTTTGATTTAACCGCAATCGACCAACTTCCATGTTATGCCCAACATGTGTTGATGTGAATTCAACTTCAACTGTGCCGCCATTGATGATACTCTGAAGAAGCTTTATTCTAGCTAGGCATTTAAATTGCTGTTTATTTTGTTAGAACCTTTACTTTTTATTTCTCTCTTCTTTTCCCCTTTCCTTTGAGAGACATTATGTCCTTAACGATGACATCTAAAATAGATTGTTTTGTGTGTTGCATTTTGACAGGTTTTCTGCATAGCAAAATAAGATTGAGTTTGAGTTTCTATATCTGATTTCCAAGTTTCCACATCTTTAAAGTTCAGGGTCTCAGATTTAATGGCAATGTTATGTGCACTGATCAAGTAAGTATCTAATTCTGCACATGATTTAAATCTCTCAGAGCATAATGTATGAACACTGTATGAACAAAACATGTCCCCCTACTAATTGGCCGTGAATGTTTTTCATATGTCGCATATAATTTGAAAATTTCTTTGGGCAAAGTGTACAAAATGATGTCTTCTGGTTTTCATTATTCTCTGAACCGCTCTCCTTTCTAGAAGTAAAAAAAATCCCGAATTCCATACGTCATATCTCAAATAAAAATTAATCAAAACAACAGCATTTTGCACTTGTCTAACAAGTGAAAATTTTAATAGCTTTACCTTAAAAATTCTTCCAGTGCCAAACACACGATTTCAAAAGCGCTTCACGTATCTCATGGTCATATCCGTGAAGCGACTTCAATGCACACAACATCCACTTCGCGTTCGCGAACCGGGTATTGATGCAACCACGTTTGGGCATGCGCAGATTGAAGGATCAGGGTTACATTCCAGACCCAGTAATCCAGACAATCTGCAAGCACAAGGGTCTCCAGTTTGCACGCAACTTTGGGTTCCTTCGAAAGCAAAGGCCACACATTGATGCACTGCACTTAAACCTTTTACGCCACCTTATCACCGTGTCATATGATGGGAGTTTTTCTCCGTACACCGATGCGAGTTCCTTATGGATTTCCTTTCCATTTTCTCCTTTCAAAAACAAGAAGTGAATAACGCGAACTTCAGCAGGGTTCAGGGTTCTTCTAGCCACTGTAGTTCAGGGGCTGCGCTATCTTTGTTTTCTGACCCTCTAGTGGCAAAACGCTGAAATATTATGCACTGAATATGTACCGCACAAATAGGTCAAGGGCCAAAGATTTCCCCATATATACCTGCTGTTTATTACTAAGTATTATTGCTTTATGAACGTACAATTTATGTAATCGAACTCTGACGTGCTTGTCTGAATTACTGGGATCTTCGTGAGCAATTGTAAATTTTTGATTTAATGCTTTTATATTAATTCAACTTAATTAACGAATGAGCACCTGAAATTTTTATTTAGGCCATTAACTTTTTTTGTTTCGGTACAGAATACTCTCTTATGATACGGTGCATGTGTATTATTTTCTGAATTCCTTTATTATGGAGTTTGTGTTCCATGTATTCTTGGTGTTTGGATTTTACACTCTTAAAAACAATTTATACGAGGGTCACTTACAAAGTCATGGCAAACTTTTTTTGTAGGCATATCTGTTGCCATACAAACATTTTTCATATGAAAATACACAATGTTCCGTAATTTTCGGGATATAATGCGCACCCGCGTGTAATCCGCATCCTTGTATTAATTGGACCTAGTGCATTGCAAACAAAACAAATGAACATTATATTACAAAATAATTAAATAAAAAATATCGAATTTTATTTCAATATTATTATTATTATTATTATTATTATTATTATTATTATTATTATTACAATATTTATGCGTGAATATGCATAAATATATAGAAATCTGCTTTATTTTTTCTTTTTTTAAATGCATAGCCTGGATGTTTAACAATTTAAAAACCTTCAAGTCCGTTCTTCACTAAGTTCCTTGTTAGAGTACAGTAGTAGTTTATGAAAAAAAAAATGTGTGTGTCGCGGGACACCCGACCGAAGTGAAACTTAAAGTGCATGATAATAGTCAGTGAAAACAAGAACAGATGAAGGAACAGACGTGCTTGATAATACCCCTTCCCCCTTCATCTGTTCTTGATGAAAAACATTGGATGATGTAATTAGTGAAAAGGATTAGTGAGTAATAATGATTAAAAATACAATAATTTAAAACATGAAAGATTTATTTTAAAAAAATCAAAGTACAGTATAACCTCGATAATCTGGACATAGTGAAATCCGGACAACTTGATAATCTGAAGAGATTGTCTGGTCCCGTTTTCATTCAATGTAAAATAATACAAAATACCCTCGTTAATCCGGACAACTCTATATTCCGGACACTGGACAACTTACTTACTTACTTTTCAAACCCGCTTATCCGTTAGGGTCGCGGGGGCAGCAGCCCTATGGAGGATCTCCAGCGATCGCGATCTTCCGCCATCAGGCGCATGTCCTCCCTGGTAATATCCAAGCGACTCGAACCCAGATTCTCCAGGTAGTCTAGCCACCTGGTTCTAGGCCGACCCCTTGGTCTCTTACCCACCGGCTTGGAAAATAACAACTGCCTAGGAAGACTAGTTTGCGGCATCCGAATCACGTGGCCATACCAGCGCAACTGAGACCTCTCAATGCGGAGAAGTAGCGGCTCAACACCTAAAGATTCCCTTATTGTATTGCTGTACACTCTATCTAGTAGGGTAACACCTGCAACACCTCTCAGAAATCTCATTTCGGCCGCTTGTACCCGCGATCGCACTCTTTCGGTCATTACCCAAGCCTCATGACCATAGGTGAGAATGGGGACAAAGATGGATTTGAAGACGGAGAGCTTAGCTTTGTTACTCAGCTCGCGTTTCGTTACCACGGATCGCCACAGTTCACGTCTGACACAGCTTGCTGCACCGATCCGAGCATCCAATTCTTTCTCCTGCCGTCCATCACTCGTGAATGCAATCCCGAGATACTTGAATTTCTCCACCTGTCTCAATGAGGCTCCACTAACATGGAGAGCGCACTGAGCAGGCTGTCTTGAAAGGACCAGAACCTCGGTTTTAGCCACACTGATCTTCATCCCAGCTTCTTCACATTTGGCTGCAAGCCGGTCTAGTGCATGCTGAAGGTTCGTGCGAGAAGACCCAAGGAGGACAAGGTCGTCAGCAAAGAGCAACCTCTCCACCAGGCAGTCGCCCACACAAACACGCTCATCGCCTCGGCTGCCCCTGTCTATCCAGTCCATAAAGATAATGAACAAGATGGGCGACAGTACACACCCTTGGCGGAGTCCAACACCCACGGTGAACGGTCTTGACTTAATGCCATTTATCCGGACACACATCTCAGAGCTTTCGTACAGAGACATGATAGCAACCAGTAATTGCCCATCCACTCCATACTCTTGCAACACTTGCCAGAGCTTCTCCCGAGGAACTCTGTCATATGCTTTTTCGAGGTCCACAAAGCAAGCGTAGACCTCTTTTGCATACTCCCAGGATTTCTCAAAGATTTGCCTTAGAGCAAAGATGTGATCCATCGTGCTTCGGCCAGGTCGGAAACCACACTGCTCCCCTGACAGTTTGGAGTCGACTATTTCCCGACTTCTCTTCTCCAGACACTTAGCGTACACTTTCCCAGGAATGCTGAGCAAAGAGATGCCTCGATAGTTGTTGCAATCTCTCTGGTCTCCCTTTTTGAAGATAGGGATCACAATTCCTGTCTGCCATTGCTTAGGGGCCTGTCCAGATATCCAAGCAACCTGACACACTCGAGTCAGCCACAGGATACCATCCTGATTTAAGGCCTTTAACATCTCGGACCGGATTTCATCATCACCTGCAGCTTTGCCAGTCTTCAGGGACTTAATTGCCCATCTGACTTCTGTTTCAGTGACACTACCGTGACTATTCTCCGCTCCAAGGTGCATCTCGTATGTCTCAGTTGTTGTCGTCACCGGATTAAGAAGAGATGCAAAGTATTCCTTCCACCTATGCAATACGCTCTCCTCCGTTTTCAGAAGCCTCCCATCTGAACTCTTAATAGTTTGTGATGAAAGAGACTTCTTTCCACGGAGGCGGCGCACGGTCTGCCAGAACACCTTGTTTGCCGAACCATAGTCTGCCTCCAATTTCTCCCCGAACTTCTCCCAGGTCTTGGCTTTAGCTGTTGATACTGTCTTTGCTGCTGCTTTTCGCGCCTCAGTGTACCGCACTCGGCTCGAAGTTGACTTATTTGCAAGCCATAGCAAATAGGCTTCCTTCTTTGCCTTGACAGCTTCTTGGACTTCACCGTTCCACCAAGCAGTCCTTTTCTCACCGCCCTGCGCCACACTCAGCCGCTTACGACCACAGCACAATGCAGCCGAAGTAATCACAGCAGTTTTAAACAACTGCCACTCCTCTTCAACAGTACCACGGTCACTGGGAAGTTCTTTGAAACTTGAAGATATGTTATCTGCAAAGGTCTTCCTCACAGCTCTATCCTCCAGTGCCTCCCATTTGATGCGCCAAGTTTGTCTGAACCTAGTATTTCGCTTGGTTGGCATGGATTCAGAGAACCGCAAAGTGCAGACAACAAGGTGGTGATCAGTTGATAGTTCTGCCCCTCTTCTCACACGAGTATCCAACACTGATCGGAATAAGTCAGCTGAAACAATTACAAAATCAATCAGTGACTTCTGGTCCATTGCATCCCTGTACCAGGTATACTTATGGACATCCCTGTGCTGGAAGAAGGTGTTTGTGATGGAAAGTCCATTGTTGCAACAGAGATCCAACAAGCACCTCCCATTCGCATTTAAATCGGGGTCACCATTCCTCCCAATCACGCCTTTCCACGTTTGGTCATCAGCCCCTACGTGTGCATTGAAGTCGCCCATCAGGATGACAGAATCTGCACTCCCTCTCCTGCTAAGAGCAGCATCAACTTCATCTAGAAAACGTGGGTACTCTGTGACTGCATTCGGAGCATATGCAACGAATAGAGAGAGAGACCGTTTCCCTATCTGAAGTCTCAGGAGACACAGTCTTCCACCTAAGGGGGTCCAATCTGCAACATAATCTGCCAGCCGGGGACTTGTGAGTATCCCCACTCCCGCCTGGGCAGTCATGTTAGGGTCGACACCAGAGTAGAAAAGCTTCCACCCTCCTTCTAAGTCCACAGTTCCAGAACCCGGACGTTTCGTAGAGGTAATACCTATGATATCCAGTCGATACCGTTTGGCTTCCTCCACTAACTCTGATTCCTTTCCTGTCATGGAGAATACATTCCAAGTGCCAATTGACAGCACCCGATCCCGTTGTCGCTTTACCAGTTTCTCCTCCTGGGTAAAGGCATGCGCTGCCCCCGACCGCTTCCCCAAGCGCATAGCGAGTGCCCTGGACAAGAATTTCTAATTCTTCCCATTGAAGTGGCACTCATAAATCCGGACAAGCTAAGAATGTGTCAAAAAATAATGCAGTAATTCATTTAATACAGTACTGCAATGCTTTAATTAACCATTAATTTAACCACTGACTAAATGTTCTACGATCTTGAGAATGTCACAGAAAAAGAAGATTTTCATAATGGAAGAAAAAATTGACCTCATCAACGATTATGAGAAAGTTAAAATTACCGTTCGAGATTTGGCCATCAAGTATGGTATTGGAAAACGTACAGTGTGTCGGACATTATTAAAAAAAGAAAACGTTATGAAGAAGAATATGCTACCTCAAACATTAAGATGAAGAATCTTAAAAGGTCTGGGAACACAACACAATTAAATGAACTTGTATACAAATTTGTTATGAAGGCAAAAACCCTGAATGTGCCAGTGAGTGGACCAATTATCCAAGCTAAAGCTATTGAACTGGCAAAAGAAATGGGACTTATATATAGATTTCAAAGCATCAGAAGTATGGCTCAGAAACTTTAAAAAAGGTACAATATTCGATTTGGAATCTATTGCGGAGAATCGAGCGACACTGACTGGAAATCTCGACTGATTAGTTTGACCGAAGAAAACTTGGATAATCAAAGAATCGAAAGTCAAAGTGTACAGAGTGAATACCCTCTGATTCGTTAGATTGTTCAGCATTTTTTTTTTTGTATAAGTAGGCTATTCACTCTGTACACTTCGACTTTCGATTCTTTGATTGTCCAAGTTTGCTCGCTGAAAAAGCTGACGTTGTCAGTGAAATGTAATACTAGGTATTAAACTGTTGTTGTGAATTGTGTTTTCATCTTTTATTTCTCTGTTTTAGGTAACCACTGTCCACAGTTTCTGGCTTGTCTAGTGTATATGAATGTATACTGTATCTTTAGAGAGAATACTGTACCTCGGGGGACTGAGTTTATTAATCGCTCAATAATGCGGACAACTTTTGAAAGTCCCAACAATGTCCGGATTATTGAGGTTATACTGTACAAGTTTATGATCTAGCAACAGCACAATGTCTTATTTTAAATGCTAAAATTGTTACAAAAGCTTTAGAGAAATATAAATAATGTTTTATAATGTACTTTGTTATACAATAAACTAAAATGTGTACTTTTGACATTGAAACAAGGTCTCCAGCAATACAATTAATCAAAAAATTATTAATGGGGAGAAAAAAAAAGTTGAAAATTCGAGTTACTGCATTGCCAGAACGATGTTAACAAAAATGACATTACACACGAGCATGCGGAATGACTTCATTAAATCAACAATCACTGAGCTTCGAATTTTACGGATAATCTTCGCTCCGCAACAATCAAATGTTTTATTCAAATTATTTATTAATTTGAAAACTACTTCACTTTCAAATTTTAAACTCAATTTTATCGATGAAGGCAAAGAGACGGAAGGTCGATCTTAGAGACATCCCTATTCTAATTTTCGATGGTCTATCCGAATCTGAAATCAAATTCAAAAAATCCGAAAAAAATGGCAACACCAAACGGACCGACTGCACAAATCCACTGTTCATCACCGCTTTGCATTATTTTATTAAAATTAGTTTTGTTGCGGGGTGTCTATGTGGTATATTCACATTATTTTTTGTTTTTTGCCTTTTTGCAGATGTATATGGCGGATTTGATTCCAACTCCTGTCCAGCCGGCCAGGTGGCCGAGAGGGCTAGGGCGTAGGCTTTCTAGTTCTCGAGTCCGCCTGGCTGCGGGTTCGAATCCCGCCGTGGGCATGGATGTTTGTGTTTGTCCCGGGCTGCGTACTGTTATAACTTATGTAAAAGGCGCAAAATGACCTTTGTAGTCGACGCCAAAATTTCTAGAACCCCCCCCCAACTCCTGTCCTTTACGAGCTCGAAAATTTCGTACGCGTCCTATAGACTTTTTAGCTTTCGTTTTATGCTTTTGTTTGGAATTGTTTCTTCAGTTCGTTTACGAGTTCTATACCTTCTCATGCTTTCTACACTTGTTTTGGGGAGCGAACTCTCCGTTTGATTCACATAACTACAATCATAAAATAATATAATAAGCCCTGCATTTGCACTATCTATGATGATGTAGTAACAATGTATTGCATTTCAATGCGGAGGCCTTCTCTCTCGGCGGTCACGCTCCATCTCGGATGTTAACAATCAGTGTCTTTCGTTTGTTGGAAACAATGAAGGTTAGATTGTTGGAATTACGTCATTTCCGTAACGCGAAAAACGTTTCATTCTAAGCATTTTACTCCCCAAGTCGTTGTCGCTGCATAAGAAGTTTCACTTCAAAAAAAAATAAAGGAATATTTAATATTTAATGTATTTTATTGTATTTTTCGTTTTCAGAATTATTTCAGCGTATATTATGTATTCATGCAGACGATATGGAAAGTGAACGCAGTGACTGTTGAAAAGCTTTAATGGTCGAAATTTTCATTTGCACTTATTTCATTTCAATATTACATAACTTGGTTCCTTTGTTATGTTAAGTTATTATCAATATGGGAGAATCTGTTAACTTACAAGGGAAGTACACGAACAAATTGAAAGTGCTTAAAGGTTTTGTGCTTAATAACAGTGCTCTAACTGAATTCTTTGGCGACCGCTGTTAACGATTTTCTTTCCCCTCTTACCGCCATGTTTTTTGAATTTTTAATTTTCGGAGCGCTACTGCCGCTGTGTAATGCCATCGCTTCTAAGGTATACTTGCACGCAAAGAAAGAGTTCTCTCGTACACATTCGTGTACTTCCCTTGTTATTATAAGAAACTTGATCGCCGATTTTTTAGTTGATTGGTTGTCGCCATTTTGTTTTCGAGAATTCACTTTTGCAATAGTATTTTGCGACGGGAAATTGAGAAAAAAAAAAAATGAATTAAAATACTACATAAAGACGGATATAGGAGAGATGGGCGAACCATAAGAACCCTGAAATACAATAAATACTGGATATTAAATAAAAAATAAAATAAATCAAAAATAAAAAGCTGACGTTTTGGATAGAGTCTATCCTTTGTCAAAGCAGGGAGGATAATTCTCTAAAGAAAAATTTATTTTTTTTGTTTAATATCCATTAGATTCATTATTTTACGCACGTTGTATTGCACTGTGGATATTAAGTTATAATTTAACAATGCCCATTTTGCAATACAAAGGTTTTTATTAAGATAAAATCGATTTTCATCCTTTCAGACATTATCAGTATTTACCACGGTCTATAGATATTCATGGTCATCGAGCTCCATTGTTAAAATGAAGCTAAAGTTTCTAGCTCCCGGTAGGGCGGGAACTCTATTGAAAAATGGCGCTGCATGTACAATCTGCCCAACTTAGAGTCCCTGTAAGTAAAACTTACAGGAACTCTACCCAACTGCGCCTGCATCGGCCACCCTATCGGCAGACAGTAACTTTACTTTCATATTCAGTTTCAATGAAAATCTCTATCGCAGGTTCCGGTCGCGAATAGTGCGATCTATGCGGCACCTGGCACGATCTGTTTTCATTAGCTTCTCGAAACAATGGAAAATGACCGAAGATCGATGACCATGAACATCTATAGACCGTGGTATTTACATTTGAAATCTGTAAATTTCTTACAATGTGATTCTTTTATAAATAACAATGAATAAAAAAGTATTGTTCAAAATTTAAAAAAGAATCATATTGTAGGAAATTTACAAATTTCAAATGTAAATACTGATGATGTCCGAAAGGATGAATATCGATTTTATCTTAATAAAAACCTTTGTATTGCCAAAGCCCACTGTATAATAATTATACAGTGGGCTTTGGTATTGCAAAATGGGCATTGTTAAATTATAACTTAATACTACATAACGCAAATTTGTATCTTGTATACACTGTTTAATGTACTTTTAATGTACCAGTATATTAAATACTAGCAGGGGTACCCGGCGTTGCCCGTTGACGGAAAGGTGTACGGGAAATTGAGGGGAAAAAAACAGTGAATTATTGTACTGAACTGCATTAGCTTTTTTGATGAAACATTCTTGGACGATTTGGAAAGATAGACGCAGTGATGGTTGAAAAGCTTTAATGATCACTTATTTTTTAGGTGATTGATTGTCACCATTTTTTTTCGAGAATTCACTTTTGCCATAGTATTTTGCGACGGTAAATTGAGAAAAAAATGAATTAAAGAACCTCAAAATGTATTTTTGTATCGGGTGTATAATAAATGTGCTGAAGAATTCCCCCTCCCCCCCCCCCCAGCTGCCACTCAGAAATTTTCACATCAAAATCGGAATATTATGCGTACTTTTTTATAATGCGCAGTGATAATTTTTTAACTTTTATTGTGCATAATCCGCGCATTATATACTGAAAATTACGGCATTTAACAATAATGTCTGTTATATGGGTTACATAAGTCAGAAAGTATTGTAGACAGGAAGAAGAATAAAATTAAAAAGAAATTCATCTACTGTAATAATGTTGAGCACAACAGTCTACACGCATATTAACTAACGCATTAAGAACACTATGTAGATAATATCGTGTGTTGTTCTCTAAGCATTGTGCGATAACAGCACGAGCAACATCTGTAGCAAGTACGAGGCATGTCGGTACTTGCTACTTGTCCACGTTGGAAAGCTGCTACCCACCTTACAAGAATTCTGTATAGGAGAGCACATTTCTCCATCAGCTTCTGTGAGTTGTGCGTGACATTCCTTCGCGTTTTGATCGCGAAGCACTGCTGTTTTTACGTACCCAAGTTGCTATAGCTTACTCGCATCCATACTTGACAACAATTGAAAACCAACTGTCTTTCGCGAATCCCTTCCTGTTCCGTTCTTGAATATCTACACCATCTAATGGCTTCGATAAGTACCGTACATCTCAATGTCATTGCTATGTAGTTCGCGGTCTGAGATTCTGCTGAAAAAATAGTTGACAATAAGATCCTCGTATAACTTGTGTAGAGTGTATGCATATGTTCCAAACTGTTTTATTTGCAGTTGAAATGATGATAGCTTTAGGATCGGCTGCTTGTGGTGCATTTACCAATTCAAGTGTGATGTGGCATCATCTGTTCCAAGTAAATATTTACGTTTTTTAATAATTTTTATTTGAATCGTTTACCTACTTTAATTTTGATTCAGCATTACATTTTAAAGCAGTTAGAACATATGTATACCTGTGATATGAGTTACTGCTCTAAATAAATTATGTTGTTTATATTATTTAGGCAGGGATAAGAACTGGTGACAGAGTTTGGCGAATGCCTTTGTTTGATCATTACACGAAACAAATCCGTCCATCTCACTTGGCAGACTTGAATAACATCGGGAAAGAAGATGGAAAAGGTGGTGCTTGTACTGCTGCAGCATTTCTTAAGGTAATTTTTTGTTGTTTTTTTTAATTTCTAATTAATTTTTAAGTTCTTATGAGATTTTAATTTCCTTCCTAAAAGGAGTTTGTTACAGCTCGCCATTGGGTGCATCTAGATATTGCTGGGGTTTGGGAAAACAACACTGAAGTCCCGTACCTATGCAAAGGCATGACAGGTAACTCTTGACACAACAATTTTGCATTGCTAATGCTCTAATATTTGAATTGCTGCATTTTTTTGTTAACCATACCAACTGATTACGTGAAAATCATTACCAACTAAAGATTAAGATAAATTTTATTATGAACTAGAAGCGAACCCACCCGATTGTATAATCGGAAATAACCCATTGTTAGATTTTTTTCTTTGTTGTGACATAGTCCACCGTCGCTGTTTTATATACAGGGTGTTTCAAAATTATGTACAATAAATTTAGTGACATATTCTTCAGGTCAAAAGAAGACGAAAATATTCTATAGCACTTTGTCTGGAAACGATTTGTTTGCGAGTAATCCAATATCATACAGTAGGGAAGCACGGTAGTTAGCGGACGATATTTTAGCAGTTCCAGCGTTTCGACCCAACACTAGGTTGAGTGGTTTGTTCCATTTAAATCTACTTTAGGGTTGTTCCATTAGTTGTGTACGGTTGTTTCCATTACTGTAGTTTCACTACTGTACATCCACTAGGAATATCAATTTCAGAACGTTTGCGTGCTTTGACATACGCATTACGATTTACGTAAAAAAAAGTCATGTACACGTATTCCAGTGCAGAATACACTGACATGCACCTAATGTATGGTCTTGCGGACGGAAATGCTGTGGAAGCAAGAAGACTCTACCAAGAACGCTTTCCGAATAGACGTTTGCCAAATAACCGAACATTTGTATCTGTCGACAGACATTTGAGGGAGCGTGGTTCCTTTGGCCGTCAAACAGGACAAGGGCGGCCTGTAGCACATTCTCCGGATGAGGAGGATGTGATAATTGACATCATACATGATGAACCACAGACAAGCACCCGTCATATTTCTTCCATGGTACACATTCCGCACTCATCTGTTTGGCGCATTCTTCACCGTCAGCTTTTGCATCCATACCACCTGCAACTGGTTCAGGCACTGAACCCAACGGACTATCCACACCGACAACGATTTTGCCAATGGATACAACGTCGTCATGCTGCAGACCCTAGTTGTCTCAGCCAGATACTTTTCACGGACGAAGCAACCTTCACCCGGACAGGAATCGTAAATTCTCACAACCAGCACCATTGGGCAGATGCTAACCCGCATGTTACCAGAGCTCGAGCGCATCAAGAGCGTTTCTCCGTGAACATTTGGTGTGGAATTGTCGGAAATAACTTAATTGGCCCTTATGTGTTGCCGCCACGATTGACTGGGCGAACGTATCTTTTGTTTCTGCAGAATGCATTGCCAGAATTACTGGAAGATGTTCCTCTTTTGATAAGATCTAACATGTGGTTCATGCATGATGGCGCTCCAGCACATTTCAGCCATGTTGTGCGAGCACACCTTAATGCTGCATACACGAATCGGTGGATAGGTCGAGGTGGACCGGTAGCCTGGCCTGCAAGATCACCCGACCTTAATCCCTTGGACTTTTTTCTGTGGGGTCATGTGAAAACGATCGTCTACAGCACAGAAGTTCCTAACATTATGGATCTGCGACAACGAATTGAAAATGCATGCCAAACCGTTCGTAATGCTGGCGACGAACTCTTCCATGACATCAGACGGTCGCTCATGCAACGAGCCGAAGCGTGCGTGCGAGCTGGTGGCGGGCACTTTGAACAATTCCTGTAATTTGGAGCCCCGGGTTTAGTTGGCTGTATCGCGTAAATAAATCGTTTCCAGACAAAGTGCTATAGAACATTTTCGTCTTCTTTTGACCTGAAGAATATGTCACTAAATTTATTGTACATAATTTTGAAACACCCTGTATATGATTATTAATAATTTAAGTATCATCCTGTGCCCCATATGTATATAAGGGTCGTCCAAGTGAAAAGTGGACATGGTCTGGATATGTAATACCTTTATTTGAAACTTGAATATAATCACCATGTTTGTTGAGGCATTGGTCCCGTCCGTGATCTGTAAATGAAGGTGGTCGTTGGACTATTCCATCCCACCATTATTGCATCCATTAATGAAAAAGATCACTATGGGGGGCGAACCTTCTCATCGTGACCGATTAGCACCCACTTTTTATTTTAGCAATGTTTAAAACCAGCGTTTATTATATTTTAGCAATAATTAAACCATGATCAATAAATAAGCCGATGTAAATAAATAAATCTTATTGGCTGACTGTAGAAACACGAATAAAATTAGGTCCACCAATGTCAGAAAAACCATTTTTTTGACTAATTTCATTAACTCTGGTTTTTAGACTTGTTCAACGACCACCTTAATTTACAGATCATGGTCCCATCCAACGAGATAGAATTATTCTAATAATTATACAGCACACATTTTAACCGTATTACAAAACGATTCTTACATACTGTATTTGGCAGCACAAAAATTATGAGCCATTTACGGTTGTTTGTGTGTGTTCTAAATTTTTGTAACCGTTTTTGTCAGTGCTTCCTCTAAATTATTCATTGCAACATATGGTTTATTTTATAATTTACTAGCAGAGTTACCCGGCGTTGCCCGGGATAATTACACTTGTAGGTAAAGAGAACAATCTCAAAAAATTTAATTATAACTCCCAATTGGTCAATCAATACAACACAGAGCAAAGGGACTATCCATTCTACGAAAAATACGAAAAACAGGAAGTCTAGGTGATATACCGGGACTTTATCTAAACTCTACTTGACTTGCCTCACCACTGCGGAGCATCACCAGATACTTTAGACTCCAGTTTTTCTTGCCCTTGACGTAGAAGCTCTTATACCCTGTTGCTCTATTCGAAACTCCCGTTGTTCAGATGTTTCAAACGTCCGTATAGCTTTTTCTGTTTTAGTTGCAGAGTTCCTCTGACCAATACTCGTTCTTTCTCTTTCCTTTCCAGACACATAACTGTTTGCCAGTCGTCTGGACGTTTGATAGGGAGCTCAAGGGAGACACGCGTGACTCCTATGCCTAATCAATAGATGCTGCCTTATTAATGTTCTGTCATTGCATCTTCACTTTATGCTCATTATCAATAATTCTTGGAAACGAACGTTCAGTCATCGCATTATCAGTATCTCAGTTTCCAAAATATACACTTTCCCACAGAATATAGTCAAAATGTATTTTTAGGAAATGTTTGGATGTGCTGTGCTGCCAAATAAGCTAAGTGATAACCCCGGCGTGACTGGGACTTTTTTTGGAATAAATTTTGCAATATCTTAAAAATAAACACATGTAAAAGCTTAGAATTAATACAGTAAAAATTCTTAATGAAAATTTGAAAAAAAAATTTTAAAGGCTCACAATGGATGAACCTCTCCAAGGATGCCACTGCTAGTCTAAATAATTTCTTATTCATGTAATCTTACTTTAGATGTACACTTGTTGTTGCAATTCCGATGTCTTGAATCAAAACTTTGGCCATTCATCTCTTTGTGTAGTCTAGCGATCGCCGATTCTTCTAGTGACATGCTTACCATTTGCTTAATACAGCATGGAGCTAAAGGAGTACTTCTTCTGTCGTCTTTCTACTCTTTCTCAATAGTCTGCTAACTCTCCATTATCTCCAGTTACTGATCATTTTTAAAGATTTCAAGAAATTGTTAAGTACTAAGAACGCTCTTTTCTAAGAAATGCCTGAATAACAAGAATTCTATGCATTGTTACAAATTGAAATGTATCCATATTGCACAAACTTTGCCTTTCATTGTTGGTCATGAGATATATATTGTTGATCCCTACCTAGTGTTTGTGAATTGCGTGTTGATACCTATTGTTGCACAAACTTTGCCTTGCATTATTGGTCATGAGATATTTCTCATTAATATGCCCTGCCATAACCATGAATATCGATTTTTTATCGATAATTATTATTTTTCCGAAATCTGAGGTAGACAGTGACCTTCCTCATGGTTTGAAGGCCAAGTATGCAAAATTTCATCAAGATCGGAATAAAACTGTAGATTTGTATAAAAAACAAACCCACAAACATCGTTCTTTATACAGGGTGAATAAAAAAGTCTGAACCCCCCTTTTATTTTTTGAACCGAAGCAGATAGGTCAATTTTGATGAATCCAATGAATAGGAAGTTGTGGGTGGCCTATCCCATGGTGCACTTTTCATCATCCCAAATATGCAAATTAGGACACATTCAAAATTTATCTCAAAAACCATAAGGGATAGAGAAAAAAACCCAATTGCAAACTTGTTCAGCATAAAAAAAACAAACAAAACAAAAAAAAATCATCCAAATCGGACCAACCAATCACCCACAATCACGTTTGTAGCTTACAAACAGTCACCCTGTACAAGGAAAACTGAATGTTGATATTTCCACCATGTAAAGCATGCAAATCAAAAAATTAACATAAATTACCATACTCACATTCACTTTCATGCGGAAAAGCAAATAAAAGGCATGTTTCAGCACACAGAAGACAGAACAATTCCAGGATGGCGAGCTACACTGTTCCGGAAATGGTCAAAAGCTACATGTGATTGTGGGTGATTGGTTGGTCCGATTTGGATGTGGTTTTTTTTTGCTTTGTTTGTTTTTTTTATGCTGAACAAGTTTGCAATTGGGTTTTTTTTCTCTATCCCTTACGGTTTTTGAGATAAATTTTGAATGTGTCCTAATTTGCATATTTGGGATAATGAAAATGCACCATGGGATAGGCCACCCACAACTTCCTATTCATTGGATTCATCAAAATTGACATATCTGCTTCGGTTCAAAAAATAAAAGGGGGGTTCAGACTTTTGTATTCACCCTGTATAATAAATATTTTTTGGAGAAAGATGATGAAATACATATTGGCGATATTGCATATTCTCAATATTTCTTATGCAAATTCCGATTTATCCGTTCGCGAAAAAGCTATTATCCAGACCGCTACATTGTAAGCTGACATCTTAAACCTACAAGTCTTGAATGGTCCTACAGCATGGCCATCTCTTCCTACGATGATTTTTTTTCATCGGTCATGTTGCGGGGGGAAAAAACAAAAAACCCCACCGATCATTTTCTATATGGCCGATGTTAGCGCCACCTACATTGCTTCAGCTCCTACCGTATCAGTAAAAAAATAAAAAAAAAACTCTTAAAAAACTTTTTGAGATGGAGATCATAATAAAAAAAAAAAATGTATCTATCTGACAGTTTTTTTTATTTAATTAATTTATTTATTTATTAATTTTCTTTATCAGGGAAAGACTGTGTTCACCCTGTATAACCCAAATCCGACCAGGGAAGCAGAAAATAATTGACAGATCAGAGATTCTATGCCTTTCGTATGTGATGTCAAACTACCAGGCTTCATTAGAAATTGATCAAAAATTTTCACTGGTGTCAGGAAGTGATGTCATTACACCATCTGTCAAATACACTCAAATTTCATGCACAAGCTGTTTCACAAGCCACCGATACTAAATGAGACAACGTTCTCAATAACAGTAAATGCAAAACATGGTGACAATGGACATTGAAACAATGAAGCACATATTATGGAGTGACTTATGCAAAATTTGGCAAATGCCATATGCGCATCACTTAACGTAACGCATGGTCCCCATCATTTACTTTATCTGGCCAAGACTCCTGGTCTCAACACTGTTAAACATCTATGGGATGAGTCAGAGCACCAATTGCGAACTATGCCAAACCAACTTATTGCCGTTTTACAAAACGAATGTACAAAATTTTATCGAAACTTCTGGAAAGTCTTCCTCGAAGGAGAGGCTGTGGTAGTGTAAATGGCAGACAATTATCACACTGATGCCATACAATTACCAGGAAAGCACATTCTTACAAGAGTTTCCTTCTCTTTAATGCTAATACAGTATTATCACATTGATGAAGGCCTCAAAGTTGTGGTTTTAAATTTCAAACTTTCCCTCTTGGAATACAGAGAAAATATAAATTTTCTGTAATTAACAATTAACCGAAACTAATGCTATTAATAACTAACATAATGGCTCCAGTCTCTTGGCAGAATGATGAGTATATTTTCAGATTTGAAGGAATGCGTGCATATGAATCATTAATGTTCTTTCTTGAATGGTCAGCTTTTTAGAGAGATTTTGAAGTTATCCAGTTATATTTGTGTAAACCAACTACAGTGATTGGACAAAACTAAGGAAGTTGACGACATGTTTAAAGTTGAAAACCTAAGTTACATAACATTCTTTTCCTTTCTATATAATTAAGTACCTAAAAAACGGATGAGAAGCCCTGATTTATTCATTGTGTGTGCACTGCTAGTAATATTGAGCAGATTTTACATACTTCCAAAGAGGTCAAATTGTTTGTGGCTGATAAGCTGGTGCCTCTGTGACTCAAGTTGCCAATTTATTTGTGAAATACATTATCAAAGGTTCTGAAAACATACAGAGTTTTTGGAATAATGTCACCTTGTTTAGCGTGGATGACATTGTCAACTGATCGAGAGACAAAAGGACATGGAAAAGGAATGCGACTCTTGAGTAAGAGAGCAATTGCTGCAAACGTGACTATAGAACTCATCGGTCTTGCAAAGCCCATGTACACAAAAACGGAGGAGGGAACCTAACCTAATGTAAGCTAAGCACAACAGTCACAGGCAAGTTGCAATTGCCAAATTATTAATCACTGACATTAACACTCGGATAAAGTAAAAACCATAAATCGTGGACTCTCAACCAATGAAGCATTAACGTGCTCCAATGAAGCTAGCTTTATGCTGTTCCCAACAACTGAGCATCTTTGCATGCGGCAAATACAGTCCACCCAACTGTTTTTGCCAATGCTAAGGCATGGAGGAAGTGCAATTATGGTAGGGTAGAGTTATTGCCAGTGACTATGTACAAATTTCAGCTAATCATATGCATTTCAAAGTTCACAGATTGCTTTTCGAAGACTGACTATTTACACAATTTATAAAGTTAGTGTCAAATTGTTGTTTGATGACCATACAGCTAAAGTCTGACAGCTTCCCTGAGTGCTGCAGGAGCTGACACTCTGTATATCATAACCATTATGGTCAGTTTTGGAGAACTAAGTTATGGTATTTCACTTACATCATTGATGCAAGAACTTTGAACAATTTTCAAATGTTATCATTATCCACTATCTAGGACTTATATTTGTCAATTCCCAGGAGAATTCGAGCATTCTTGGATGCCAAAGACAATCCCACACTATATCAATCCGTAATTACTTGTGTTGAATTTAGGCTTAATTACTCAAACAAGTTCACCATGATCAATTATTTACAACACAAATAAAAATTGGAAACAAACTACGAGGGGCGATTGATAAATAAGGTCTCCATGGCTGTAACATTTTTATTTGTTAACCGATTTTCAAAATTCTTTGTTATCTTATAGTCACATTTGTCCTCTATGTAATGCACTATTCACTTTCCGATTTAGTCCCCATCCCTTTCCACGTATTGCGCCAACGCGTGACTAGTTGGGTGAACTCGTCTGAGAGGAATTCCAGAGTTGTTGTCGACACCAGGATTGAATGGCAGCTTTGGACCCTCTTCTGGAGTACGATAAGGTCCGCCCACACACGAGTCATCACACACCAGAGGCGTTGGGGCGCCTACAGTTTAAAGATGAAAAATTGCAGTTCAAAAATGAAAGACTTTGCACATTGCGACTTTCACCACTTCCCAAAGAAGAAAGAGCCCCTTAAGGGACACGAGTTGGTTCTGACGGCGAGGTAAACGCTGCCATTCAATCCTGGTGTCGACAACAACTCCGGAATTCCTCTCCGACGGGTTCACCCAACTAGTCATGCGTTGGCGCAATGCTTGGAAAGGAATGGGGACTATGTCGAAAAGTGAATAGTGCATTACATAGAGGACAAATGTGAGTATAAGATACAAAAAGAATTTTGAAAATCGGTTAACAAATAAAAACGTTACAGCCATGGGGACCTTATTTATCAATCGCCCCTCGTATCAACAACAAAAAGTATGGTCGAATCATATTGACCCAATGTAAGTAATTAAGGGTGAATTAAAAATTTCATTATTTTACCAGGGGTTTCCATTTTTGCCCAACCCTTTTACTTCTTCATTCCACTCAGCTGATAAAAAATTTTTTTGACGAGAATCTAAATGTACATATATTGTACAGGGTGATCCAAAAATCTAGCACATTTTGAAAAGGTATTACCACAAATTTCAGAAAACGCAGATGCGACAAGCGAATACACATTGGAAGAAACAGCGACCCAGCATCATTGAACGATACCAAGGACGCACAATAATTTGTTTTTATTTTGATACGGTATTTTCCATAAATATTTCATTTCTATGACTAGATTCTTTCTTTATTCACACACAATTTAAATTTTCATTCCATTCTTAATTAAAATGTTGCTTGCGTTAGCATGGCATTTGGAAGTGTGTCCTTGATACCACTTGGAATATTACTAAGTTTTGTTTCATACTGTTTAACATGGGCTTATCACATCGCTGTTTTCTTTAAATCTGTGGCATTAGCTCGCGGATTTTGAGAGTAACGCAACATGGTTTATTATGAAATCAAAATTTTATTGCCAACTTTAGTTACATACATCATTGCCAGATGACATCTTATCCAAAAAGGTCTAGGCAGGAGGCTATAAGAGAAGCACGTTGAATGCAACCAGAATTGAAATTGATACATATCAGTATGCTGTCATTACCAGATAAACTGATCTTAGTCAAATAACTGTTTTGCAACAATGAATGTGCAAGTGCTGCAAGACCATTTGGAACAGATCGCATGTTAAGCTGCAGACGTGGCGTCCTAAGTCACTAGACCTCAAACCTTAGTTTTTTTGCCTGTGGATATATCTAAAATCACATGTGTACAGATAATACCCCATTTCATTAGCTATGTTAATAGATTCCATTCAATACCATGTTTCAGCCATACAACCAGAAATGCTCTTTATTAATGCAGTTCATAGTGTCAACATAATCCGTAACTAAATGAGCAATAATTTTTTTTGATTTCATAACTAAAGCTACGTCGTTCTGATCATTTCAATACAAACCACACTGCTGTATTCTGAAAGCTCTGCAAGATTTTGCCTTTTTAAAACATGCTAGAGTTTTGGTTCACCCTGTATTTCTTAAGATTTAAATATAAGGTGAATTTGTCTTTGCTTTATACAAATAGGAATCCTCTAAACCTTCTGTTACATCTTTTTCAGGTCGGCCTACTCGCACAATTGTGGAGTTCATTTCTCGCTTGGTCAAAAATCCAATACTAAAATGAGCTAGGGAAACGGATTCAGGTTCTCATTTTAAGTGTAAGAGCATGACTTAAAACATGTACATGTTGTCAACTTTTGATAAGACAGCTTCACAATGTAAACACGATCTTTATATAGAAACAAATTGCTTTTATTTTAATATACAGTTGTGTTTAATAAATAAATATAAAAAATGGTAATGGAAAAACTTTCTATTTTTTTGTTAATAAATATGATGGCTATCTTCTCATTTCTCCGATACCAATGTTGGATGTAGTCTTTTCAAGATAGGCAAGAGGACCCTGAAGCCCACTTACCATTGCACTTGCATTACTTGGTGCACCTGGATGGGGAGCAGCCATTTGAGAAGGCATTGTGGAAGGTCCATACAACTGGGGTGGTGGAGGTGCTTGGATGTTTGTGGGCAGAGGAGAACCTTGCACTGGCTGTTGGGTCACTGTAGGTGGAGTTACGCCACCGTTGATAGGAATGGATGCATTTTGTGGAAGGGTTGTTTGAACTAGCTGTTGCTGTGGCCGGCCAGGTCCTTGGAGGTCAGCAAGGAGATTTTGCCAATATTGTATTTTTTCATATAACTTCTGAATGAGTTGTTCCTTTCGGCTCAGTTCCAGTTTCAGCTCATTAATGTCCTTAAAGAAGATTTAAATTTTAGTGTTTATAATGGAAAACAAAAAATTTAGGCCTTTAAAAAAGAAACAAAAAACACATTTACTTCTCTGATAATTTGTTCAGGCTTTTGGGCAGACAAGAGTAACCGCTTCTGGAGAAAAAAACACTCCATGTGTTTTGCCATATCAAGAAATCTCTGTAAAGTTTGTTCTGCACCTTTGGACAAATAAAAGAAAATTCTTTAGCAAGTGTAAATATATAGAATTGTCTATACAATAGAAACGTGTACAGATGCCTGTTGCATTCAATACAGCTTGAACTGACTCTCACAGAAACTTTCTTGTTGAAATTGCTCCTTGACAAAACCAGTATCACGTAATTTCTACCCATTTGATGATGATAAAGGTATGTTGTAAATGGCCTCTTGTGGCTAGTCCCATATACACTGTGGCAAATTGAAAAATGAACACCTGGAAGAGTGATGTCACATTTCTGACTTCACACAGAAATTAAATAGGATCATTAGCATATGAACCAATTTTCAAGATTGTAGAGTAACCCATTTTCAGTGCAAGGGATACCAGTCCAATTTTCTGGTTTCACATGTGTAAAGGAGCCAGGCATGGCACATCATGAAACCAAATACAGCGTTCCCTCTATACAGGGTAAATACAAAAGTCTGAACCCCCCTTTTATTTTTTGAACCGAAGCAGATATGTCAATAACCCTAACATTTCGTCGTTTTTCACAAACATTTAGTCATTTATATATTACTATTCCATTTATATCATTGTAATTATATGCTATAATACTAATTGTGGTAAGTAATTTTTATGTATTTCCAATCTGGAATATTATAAAAAGAAGAC
>JAHWFO010007254.1:691725-703737 GCA_023313115.1 Rhysida immarginata
GTCTTCTTTTTATAATATTCCAGATTGGAAATACATAAAAATTACTTCCACAATTAGTATTATAGCATATAATTGCAATGATATAAATGCAATAGTAATTTATAAACGACTAAATGTTTACGAAAAATGACGAAATGTTTGTGAAAAACGACTAAATGATTGTGAAAGACGACTAAATGTTTGTGAAACATGACTAAATGTTCGTGAAAAATGACTAAACGTTTGTGAAAAACGACGAAATCAACGTGAAAAAGCTGTAATAACTTTGTAAGAATGCTTTCTTTAGGTCAATGAACTTAGTCACTGGACCAATTCTGTTCCTTGGCCTACAGAAGGTGTGCATTTTTTTCCCCCTCCTATTGTAGGCAAATATTATAAATGGGCAGCCTTTTGAGAAGTGCTTCAGATATTAAAACACTCAACGAGGGAGCACGATTATTCCATTA
This sequence comes from Rhysida immarginata, assembly GCA_023313115.1. Lineage (NCBI taxonomy): Eukaryota > Metazoa > Arthropoda > Chilopoda > Scolopendromorpha > Scolopendridae > Rhysida > Rhysida immarginata. The sequence continues at coordinate 692,172 of JAHWFO010007254.1, forward strand.
AGAAACTGGGAATTGGGGACTCAAGATACTGTAGTGAACCAGCCATCTGAAGAAAAAGTGGGTAAGAGACCAAGGAGTCGGCCTAGAACCAGGTGGCTAGACTACATGGAGAATCTGGGTTCAAGTTGCTTGGGTATTAGGGAAGACATGCGCCTGATGGCGGAAGATCGCGAACGCTGGAGATCCTCCATAGGGCTGCTGCCCCCACGACCCTAACGGATAAGCGGGTTTGAAAAGTAAGTAAGTAAGTAAGTACTGGTGAAAACAAGGAGTTTGGCATCGTGGAATTCGCGAAAGGTGAATCTGCAGTGACTGTCCAATGGCGATTTTGAGCGAAATATCACGAAAGCAACAACTAACAAAACTATTCATGTATGAAAAATTCCAGGACCATCGGTTGAGGCAATCAAAACGGTGAGACAGGCATTCATTAGGAGCCCGAAAAAGTTGACAAGTCATGCAAAGATCTGCCCCCAATGCCACGTTCTTAGCAGAACTGCGAGAGAATCAAGCACGTATTCGATTGTATCAACTGCAATATGTTGAGACATTTGGCAAGAACTGGAATACAGAACTGACATGTTGTGTCACGAAGGGTGCACATATCTAGCATCTGTAGGGATTGTGTATCTGTTGATATGAGTATTTTTAATTATATAAGAGTAGGAGTTGTAATAAAGTATATTAATTAAAAAATAAGAATTCCATTTAATTAAAAAAATAAAATAAATAATAAAAACAATTGAATAAAAGTCACTCAGTGGAGAAATACAAAGGTTGAAGCGAACGAAATACAGATGAAACAAAGATCTCAAAAGGTCAGGTCTAAGGTGTTCAGTGCGTGGAAACGGAATCCACAAGACTTGTCGAAACGGCAGAATTGTGGATCAAAAACAATCAATACAGACAGGGACCGACATCATCTGAGACGGATTGTGCGACAAAACCAAAGGTCTACTGTGGAGCAACTGACGGCAGACTTCAATGAAGGATCATCGCAACCCATCTCCTCCAGAACAATGCGCCGAGAGTTGAAGCGAATAGGGATGGGAAGTCGCATGCCAGTCAGGAAGCCCCTGGTGTCAGCAACAAGCCAGAAAATTCGCCTGCAGTGGTGTAAAGAACGGAGTGACTGGACAAAGGTGATGTGGTCGGACGAGTCACGTTACACATTGTTTTGCACCAATGGCCGGCAAAGAATTTGGCGGCAGACCCATGAAGCGATGGACCCGTCGTGTTGTGAACACAGTTCAAGCTGCAGCAGGAGGTGTCATGGTATGGGCCATGTTTTGTTGGTATGGCAAGGGTCCCGTGATAGTCCTTGACAGTCGGATGAAAGCCAAAGACTATCTGAACATTGCTGCAGATCAAGTCCATCCTGCAATGGTGCATTTGTACCCAAATGGTGACGGATTCTTCATGGACGACAATGCTACTATCCATCGAGCAAGAATTGTTCAGGAGTGGTTTTCTGAACATGACACAGAGTTGCAACATCTGCTGTGGCCAGCGCAAAGTCCTGATTTGAATCCGATCGAGAACGTTTGGGGCATGTTGGAAAGACATACGTCAAAGGCATCCACTTCTGTCTACTCTGCAGGACCTGAAGTTTCTCTTACGAATGCATGGTCTGCGATTACCTTACTTATATTGCAACACCTTGTAGAGTCCATGCCAAACCGCGTATGTTCTCTAATTACAGCCAAAGGAGAGTCAATATCATATTGAACAAAGGTTTCTAATTCATTGATCAGTGTGTGTATGCATATAATGGATGTAATTAAACCAACACAATTCAAAGCCATCTATAGTACGATCTCCCAACCACAACAGCACTAAGTTTGGTAGGATGGCACCTAATTGAGACATATGGTTGAAGAATTCCACAAAAAATTAATCTGTACTAGCTTAGCTAATGTTGCCTAGAAGAGGGGGAGGGTGGGACGTGATGTTTCTTCAACTTCTGAATCATGGATTTCGATGTTAATAGATAGCTGTGGCAGGTTACTGCAATTCATAAAGAGCAGAAGGTGTCCATGAATTACTGGTGCTCACATTGATGATTTGCAGTAGAAGCTTGTAACTGCCTTTTATGCTATACAAGCGTAATTATCTCGGGCAACGTCAGGTCCTCTGTTAGTGCTGATATAAAAATGTTATCAAACAATGCTGATACAAACAATGTATACGTAACCTTGGCAACATAGCGATGACATTAGCCGATTATATATATATATATATAGATAGATAGATAGATAGATAGATTCCTGCCTTGAAAGAAAAAAGGATACTGGCACATGGGCAGATAGATGATATTAAAACTTGTTCAACCATCAAAAGCAGGCAGGAAATGGAGCATTACTTATTCCTGCCATTTCTGTAAGTGAAACAACATCTAAAACAAAACCGTAAATAGTTAAAAACATTATAAATTAGGTTATCTAGCTTGACTGTTTATAGATTTTCCTGGAATAAATGATTGGGTGGCGGTACACCCCACTTGATCGAACCTCACATCATCGAAGGCACACATTATCGAAAAACCACGGCCCATGGGGATGGTTGGAGGAGGGCAATATGACTTGTTATATTGATGTGAATAATTATTTTTCATTATGAAACTACGTATTTTGAACGAAATTATATTTTATTATATATATTATTATTTGATATGAAAAAAGATATTAATGATCGAAAATTACATTTCAAAAAAATTACGTAACGAAAACTGAAAAAAAAACTACACGCAGTAATGCAGACAATTCATTACCTGTGTCATGAAGCAGCGCGTTAAGTGCAAAACAGCATGTGCCGATTCGATTATAATTCAGATCCAACTATTCAGTCAATAAATTAACAAAAAAAAAAACAATAATCGATGTTAAAAAGTATCGATTTTTAATATCAACCACTTCAGGGTTCGTACACTTGATCAATGATAAAATTCCAAAACTTTTCAAGGCAATTCAATACATTTTCCAAGACCATAATCTTTTATATTTTTAAGAATAATATATTTACATCATTTATAAATAATGATTAAGAAAACATTAAATCTGTTCAAAAAACACTTTTTCCAAAACTTAAGTCAGAAACCATTGATTTTCCAAAATTTTCCAGGCCTGGAATTTTTTTTTTTCGATTTTCCAGCACTTTCCAGGTTTTCCATGACCCACACGAACTCTGCTATAGTTTATTGATAGGGAAAATTATATTAATAATAAATGTTTTTATTTATTATTTTAATTCTTACAGTAGAAAATTTCTGGCCATGCCTCGAAGATATTTTTATTGACCGATTAATCGATTTTTTAAATATTATAAATTTTATTAAGTAAATCCACATATCAGATTTTATTGTGAACTAAAATAAAAAAATTCAGATCCAACTAAAAAATTCAAATAAAAATTTTATTTAAAAAAACAATATTAAAAGTTCAATTATTCTGTCTTTTGATGTTGTTGATATTGTTTAACTTACAATAAATTAACAAAAGAAACAATAACCGATGTTAAAAATTTTTTAAATATTTTTTTAATAACCGATTTTTTAATATCAACCCCTTGTAAACAACTACCAATCGATCTCAAACCTCCACTACCCTGTGGAGGTTTGGTAAAGTGGTAGAAAAAAAATTCCCCTATATTCAATTAAATGTGGCCTGATTTCGATTATATGTGGTTCGACGAAATGAGGTTTGTCGATTCGATGAAGTGAGATTCGATCATGTGTAGGATAACCGTGGGTGGAGGCTAGTTTCCGGAACTCTGAATTAACCAGACACCTGCCATCAATCATTTACATAAAATCAGCGACGATGGACGTTGTCACATCAAAGAAAAAAATCTAACAATGGATTATTTCCCAATTATACAAATGGGTGGGTTCGCTTCTAGTAAATATATACAGGCTGGCCTAAAACCTATCTACCAAGATGGCAATTTCTCAGTTAATACAAAGAGTAACTGTGGCTGAGGTCAAAAATTCTAACCGGTGAGAAAAGTTAACAATTGGTCGGTCATAAATCCCGTCGAGAAAACTGTGACATTATTTTAACGTGGTCGAAAACGCCAGTTAGTGCTGGTCAGCCTAACCGGGTAGTCTAACCCTGCTAACCGAGAAAAAGACGGTTAGTCCAGTGAGAAATTACGTCCTCATCCTCTCATCGGTGAGGGTTTTTGACCACAGCCTGTTTGAAAATTGTGTGATATGTTCATGGCATCAAGGTATTTTGTTTAATGGTTGGGATTTTTGTTTAGTGTACATCTCCATTATTCCAAGAACATTTCAGACAGAATGTCATTGCACTAGATTATCCCAATAGCTATGGAAGTGGCATCAACTAGCACCCATACTCATCAAAGAAATACATTATCGCCCACTTAAAATACAGGCAACGCCGTAATTTCTCCAGTCGGCGACATTTACAACTACAGAAATTTTTGGCAGAATTCTTCATCCAATATTTTGATTGGTCCGCCTGCCATTCCGATTAGTAGATCGGGATACTGATGGTTCTGAATTGTGCCGGTTTAATTACAAATGCCCTGTATTTTCACCCATGTGGTCATTAAATTTACATGGAATGAACTCAGTTTCGAGATGGAGTGTTCCTATTAAATTGTTAAGTCCATACGTAATAGGCATATAAACAATGTAAATTTAGAAGCTTACTTGCTTTAACCTCGTCTGAATCGTGAATATTGAAATAATCCTGATTGGTAAGAGTTGACAGACATGCCTTAATAGAAAATAAAGAATATTGAATGAATACTCAGTTCGAAATTAAAAGTTTAATAAACGTAAAGTGTAAAATTTTACCTGGAAAGCATTCTCAAAGTCATCCACCATATGACCAGTATTGGAAGTCGCCATCTTTAATGGAAAAGTATGCGAGGTCGATGCTAACATCAATTGAACACTAGCAACGCTATTGGCTGATTATTTAATGACATCATGAAATGCACATTTTCTACAATGTAATTGGTAGAAGAAGAATCAGTTAGTTCACACAAGTATTGAAGAGGTGTCTTCGTTTGTACACTTTTTTTTCTTTTTTGAAGTGTTATATAAAATGAATAATAAATAAAATAACTTAAACGACAAGTTAATAATAAATTTTAAGCTACAGTAGAAAATTCTAAGTAAAGTTTGTGCTCTCCATTCAAACATGGCTGACTTCGTGGTGGGTGAGATGAAGCCATAAAGTCATGTTTGATTGAAGTTGTTCGTTTTAGTTTTATTTACAAAGAATAATAAGGCTACTGGTAATCGAGGGCGGGGTTTGATAATAAACTATAAACCGTCGGGGAAACGCAAAGAAGTTGTTGTCGTTTGTGTTAAACAAAAACGTGGTGAAAGAGACGTTTTGACGTATCGATTTTCCTCGAAACCGTGACGAGTTGGATGTCAGTTTGATGTATTCGCCGACGATAAACAGCGGCAGCAGAAGACGGAGGGCGAACAAGGAAAAGGAGAGGAACCTGGCCTCTTCGATATTGTGCATGATCGTCATTGCATTGATGTCCACAGCTCTGGCGCAGCCCCGTTGGTTCTATTTGAAAGGGGGAACTTGCCCATACAATTACCTGGGCGTCTACGAGTTCTTCAATTTTGGCAACACGCACACGGCCACCACCGATGCTCCCAAGCAGTATTATCACGAACACAGAATCAGTAAGGACGATCGAATGGATCGTATGTTTATTTTTGGGAGGAATTTAGAAGTGTCACCTTAATTCCATCCTTCCCCCACATTTTAAATCATTTCGTTTAATTTGTGTATTTTTTAAAAAACTTACTAAAAAAATGCATATTTTTATAAGCATTAATAAGAAAGTTGATCTGAAACGTGAGGTAAAGTAACAGGTAATATCAGAACAACTGATTACCATTCGTGAGCAATGATATTGGAAGGGAAACCGATTTTTAGGTGCTATTGGGACTATGCAAGTTAGAATGGATCAGGTGCGTTCGTGTGATTTAGGTCACGTGATCCTATATGTTTAAATTCGTAGATTATATAATGTCATTCTTGTTTAGAAGACAGCAATCTATTAATTAATTCCAGTTGTTTTGTTTTTAAAAATGTTAAGAAGCTTTCTCTTTGCTATTTACTTGGTAATATGAAACCAGAGACTTGACAGTAAATGAGAACATGAAAGAACCCACTCGTTTCAGTTTTACCCCTGTCTTGTATCAAAAAGCATATGAAAGACATGAAAGTGGTCATTATATACAGGTTCAATCAAAAAAATTACAAATCAACAACAAAATTAAAAACAGATCAGTTTATTTCTTTATAAAAGAATTTAAGCTACACTATTTGTATCTCTTGTCTTCCTAGCAAAAATTAAATCTTCAAAATGTCTTTCGAGCACATCCAGTATGGTTGAACCGTTCCTAAACGGGCGATTCTGTCCATCTGTTCTTTTAGACAGCTTTGATTCGAAACTGAAACTTCGTCAATGAACTCTGTGACTACGATTAAAAACATTTGATTATCCAGACAGTAAAGAGTTTCTATACACCATTTTGATTCCACTCGACTAGGTAGAGTCCGGTCTTACTGTGTGCAACCAGTCGCACACAATCAGTGAAGTGGCCGTTATTTTAGACAGGATAATAATGACTTTATGGAAACACCCCCAGGCATTTTAGAGCAACATTTGCTTCCCAAAGACAGCCGTGACATAGTAGACAGGATTGGTAGGCTAAAAGAATCGGTGGTTGCGTTTTTGTATCTCTTGACTTGACTGGTTGTTTACAAAGAACAGTGTAGTCATATAACAGGCAGGTTTTTTAGTACAGGTTTAGATAGATAGGGATTGAATATGCCCATCACTGGTCACATTAGACAGGCGGTCGTTACGCTAACAAATTTCCCATGTAACTTTCTGCAGGATCATGTAAAAGTAGTCGTTATATACAGGTTTTACAGTCAACAATACAAATTTAAAAAGGGCTGTTTTTAACCAACATAATACAAAAAATTTGAAATTAAAAAGAATACAGATTAAAAGTTTAAGAAAGCACGTAATAATGTGACAAGTCACGTTGTTTATTGGGTAATATTGTTCTGGGTACTATTGAGAAATAAATAGTTTAAATGTTTTTTTTTATTACTTAAAATAGATTTTAATTCCGTGTAATTAATTAATAATTCGTTCAAGATACTATAGCTAAAATAATTATCAGCTCGATATAATTCCTGATGTGGTATATTTTGTTTTAGGAAATATGTTTGTTTAAAGGGTATTATTTTTGTTTTTTGTGTATAATTGTTGAATTTTAATGTATTAATTCCGATCCGGTTGCGTCAGTAGAGAAATGTAACAGAGTGAGTTATTGTTGACACTTGTTATTGTTGTGAGTGAGAAATTCTAGGAAGATGAGGTCCTAGGCATCCCTTAATTGTTGGGTACGTGTTGCTCGTTTGTAAGAGAAAATTCAAGTTTTTTTTTTTGGAATAAAAAGTTCATCAGGGACGGACGTCGTTATGTTGTCTGAAGATAGATGTCCTTTTTTTTTTTTTTTTTTTTTTTTTGTTTATGATGGCGTCTGAGAATAAGATCGTTCAACATTCGATCTGTTTTACCATCATCTGCAAAGATAAGTTTCATGAATGATATATATATATATGGCAACAGAGGATAAGTTACTATAATTTTTCCTTGTGCTGACATATATATAAAACGGAGTTTCGAGTATTTCAGATGAGGTGTGAAATGTTCGTGGGTAACGTTCAATGTGCGTTGTCATATAATTATCCCGATGGAGAAGCTGATGTTGATTGCAAATATTTATTCTAATCCAGCATTCAAATTCTGCAATATTTCATAATTGATGACAACTATTGGTGAGTTGCTTTCCTTAATTTTATTTCGTTGACTGTGGACCACGCAAAGATTTACTAGAACAGTGACGTGAGGTATATACGAACTACGGGAAGAGAGACGTGTGCCGCTGTTAATCAGCAATCACTTATAGTGCATGAGGAGCATTTGTTTTCCTGGACATGACACTGTTTGGGTTATAAAAGAATATGGAAAAAGTTAGCTTATGCTATACGAGCTGCTTATGTGTATAGTATTGTAGTCTACCTTGTTTACGAAAGTTGAAATAGTCTTAAGGAACGCTTCCAAGCAGAGGGCTGTTGGTCTGAAGTAGCAATAATAAATTAATAGTGTAACTTCGCTGTGGATCCCCTGCTTCTCTCTCTTATTAATAGGAGACAAGGGGAATTCATTCAATAAGCGTTGCACTGAGTACTCTTGCGATCCGGTAGCTAACTGCGTGGGAATCATCGGCAGTTTTTTGAAACCCCCTTCCACGCTCCCCCAATAAACCATTGCTACTGTGTCGGAAGGCGCGCATCAACTGAGTTCGGAACTGATACCAGAGGAGTAAAATATTGTGAATCAGAATACACAAATCAACCAGTCAAAGTTAAAAAAAAAAAACAAGTAATGATTTATTTTAATCTTATCAGCTCGATACAATTATAGTCCAAAACAAACATTACTTTTACAGTACATTAAATTGCACTAATCTTAGTTTACGTTTGATTGTGTAATTCCCAGCAAATAGCGATAGACTAAAGGGGCCCAGCAAATAGCGATAGACTATTGCGCTACTGCTCCATAACCGCCACTAGGTGCGCGGAACACATGCAGTTCCTCACAATGCAATACGAAAACAAAGGTCTAGATCAATCATCATTAACCAAGAATACGCTTCACAGAGGCATCGGACTTAAGGCAATAATTCAAATGTAAGTGTGCTTATGAGTCTCAATACTACGGGTCTGCCATGGGCAATCATCCACTTAATAGCTATGGCGTAACGCCGGAGAGCGTCACGTGATTCTTTTGAATTAGTCAACTTGTTGAGAGACACGGGGTGAACCACGGAAACCCCGCCGATGATTCCCGCGCAGTTAGCTACCGCATCGCAAGAGTACTCAGTGCAATGCTTATTGAATGAATCCCCTTGTCTCTTATTAATAAGAGAGAGAAGCAGGGGATCCACAGCGAAGTTACACTATTAATTTATTATTGCTACTTCAGACCAACGGCCCTCTGCTTGGAAGCGTTCCTTAAGACTATTTCAACTTTCGTAAACAAGGTAGACTACAATACTATACACATAAGCAGCTCGTATAGCATAAGCTAACATTTTCCATATAACCCAAACAGTGTCATGTCCAGGAAAACAAATGCTTCTCATGCACTATAAGTGATATGCTGATTAACAGCGGTACATGTCTCTCTTCCCGTAGTTCCTATATACCTCACGTCACTGTTCTAGTAAATCTTCGCGTCGTCCACAGTCAACGAAATAAAATAAAGGAAAGCAACTCACCAATAGTTGTCATCAATTATGGAATACTGCAGAATTTGAATGCTGGATCAGAATAAATACTTGCAATCAACCTCAGCTTCTCCATCGGGATAATTATATGACAATGCACATTGAACGTTACCCACGAACATTTCACACCGCATCTGAAATACTCGAAACTCCGTTTTATATATATGTCAGCCCAAGGAAAAATTATAGTAACTTATCCTCTGTTGCCATAAATATATCAGTCATGAAACTTATCTTTGCAGATGATGGTAAAACAGATCGAATGTTGAACGATCTTATTCTCAGACGCCATCATAAACAAACAAAAAAAAGAACATCTATCTTTAGACAACATTGTGAAGAATTGGACTGTTTTAATAATTAGTATACTTGTATAATGTTCAATTCCAATCTAAGTTTCAGTTTCAATTGGGTTTTAATGTAAAACGCCAATAGATGGCATCAAACATCTTAGTAGTGATGATCTTTGTGTTAAAGAATAAAGAAAGCGTTGATACAGTTCACACGAGAACCAGTGGATTTATCACACAATTTTGGTGCCGAAAACCAGTTTGATGTACTCATCAACAAGAACAGTGTTTACGCAACTATTGGATAATCGTGCTGTCTCACCAAGTAACAAAAACTGTGCATTTCAACGATAGGTTTGTGCTCAACGAACAGTGCTCGTGACACACCATAGGCCTAAGCGGACTACCATCACATCGACATCTCTGACTGTGAGTAATGGCTACACTAGATGATAAAGAAACATCGAACAACAGCTCGTAAAGCAGTTACTAGACTTATGAACCGTTTAAGAGTGTTATTTGAATCGGAAGTTCATGATCCTATTGAGTTAGAATCCACTAACGAGCGTCTTCTCGAAGAATTACACTGTTTAACACACATCGACTTAAAACTAGAAGACGAACATTCATTTATTGAGACGGACGAAGCGCTTGAAGTTAAGGAACAATATAAAGATGACGCAAGACGCTGGAACATTAAGGTGAGAAAATATCTATCCGATGTACAACAACGAGCCACCTCGTCAATAGAAGGTGCCACTTCCACAACGTTGACGCCTCCTGCTCCTATTCAACAACCACAGCTGCAAAAACCGAAACTCTCACAACTACAAATTTCAACCTTTGAGGGTGATTTGACACAGTGGAGCCGCTTTTGGGAACAGTTTAAGGTCTCTGACGATCAAAATGCTGCAGTGACCACAATCGATAAGTTCGTTTATTTGCATTCCTTGATAACGGGCGCTGCCCTGGACTCTATTGCTGGCCTTGAATTAACAGCACGAAATTAACAGCCAAACAAACGTAACAAGAATGATTTGGTGACAGACAAACTTTGATTCAAACGCATATCTCTGCCCTTACTAACCTCTGTGTCAAAACAGACCCAACTCCACAAGACTTACGTCATGCATACAATTTGTGTCAACAACACATTTGGAGTCTGGAATCACTTGGGGTAGATATTAGTGACTATGGTATTTTTCTCACTCCAGTTATACTTTATTTTCCGAAGAGTTGGATCTCTTGTGGACACGCACAACTCCAAAAACCCAACACTCCAATTTGAGCACACTTATGACCTTCTTAAACTCTGAGATTGATAGCAGAGAGAAGACAGACGCTAGACGCCAGTCCTTCAACACATCGACAAGTGACAGTGCACCAACACGTGAATGGACTACCACAGATAACCTACAGGTCAAGACCGGTCCTCCCAAAACCAACTCCTTTGCTCCAAATCGCTCTAAACCAATGGCACCATTTTGCGTTTTGTGTAATGAACAACATTGGGCCCAAAACTGCACAAAACTAACTACACTCGAAGCACGTACCAACAAACTTAAAGCTGATAAGCGATATTTTCTATGTTTGAGAAGAGGCCACAACAGAGTACACTGCAAAGGAAAATCACGTTATAGTTGTTCACGATGCAAGGAGTCACATCATGTTACTATTTGTCCACAACGATTGAACACCACAGCCACTTCAGAGGAGACAACACCCGTGGCCACCACACCAGTGACAACTAAGACTACCACACCGCCTGTTTCTACGGTCATCACCATGAGTATGCAACTTTCACTACACACTAACCAAATCTTCTACAAACTGCAAGGGTATGGTTGTGTTTATTGGACAGTGGCAGTCAAAGGAGTTACATTTTACAAACCACTGCAATCAA
>JAHWFO010007254.1:704137-732885 GCA_023313115.1 Rhysida immarginata
AACTTTTACTACCATGATCTAATATCAAATATTGCCCATCACTAATGAGTATCTCATTTTATAGAAGTAAAATATTCATTTAAAAAGACATACAAGAAAAGACTTGATATTATTAAATAATACAAGACCCTGAGTTGCATTTTGTCTGGTTCCCATCTTAACCTACCTAACGTTACAAAAACAAACATTTATTTAAAAAGACATACAAAAAAGAATAATTTTATAGGTCCATACAATATGCTTGCTTAGTAGAAAGAATTAAACAGATTTGTCTCATAAGATTTGTTATACGAAATAACCTCCTGAAAACATTTTTTTTTCATTAAATGAATTTCTCCGTCGGTTAAATTTCCGTTCGGTCATATGTCCATCGGTGAAATGTCCGTCGGCCAAATGTCCGTTCGGCCAAATGTCCGTTCGGTCGAATGTCCGTTCGGCCAAATGTCCATTCGGCCAAATGTCCGTCGGCCAAATGACCGGGTACCGTAGGTGACACATTGATAAAACAGTTCTGGGATCTCGACCTTTAGGAATTAAAGAGCACGAAGAAGAAACTCCCTTTACCACTCCAGACCAACATGTCATTGAAAACTTTAAAAGGGACTTTTGCATGGAGGACCACAGAATTGTTGTCAAGCTGCCTTGGAAGCCTAACAAACACCTACTGGAAAGCAACAGGGAAGTGGCATACAAACGTTTCCAATCCCTCTAACAACGATTTCATCATCAGCCACATCTTAAACAATGTTACACTGACACCATGATTTTTCATCTTCAAGAAGACCACATCGAAAAAGTAGAAAATGAACATTCCAATAAATTCAGTTATTACTTGCCACATCGAGCTGTCATTGATGACAGTCGAAACACCACAAAAATTTGAATCGTCTTCGACGGATCCTCACACGCAACAGGCTAATTGTCCTTAAATGATGTTTTAAAAACGGATCCAAATATCAATCCAGATACTACAGCTGTGCTTCTACTAGTTTGCAACTTCAAATTCGCAATAGCAGGAGATGGTAAACAAGCTTTTTTACAATTGCTGATACATCCCGAAGATAGAGATGTCACACGCTTCTTGTGGTATGATCTCATTTCACAAGATCAACAAATACTACAAACAGAGGACATTACCTGCTACCGCTTCCAACGTTTACTATTTGGCCTGAACTGCAGTCCATTTTTACTGGCTCTTTCTCTAAGAGTTTATGTTGAGACTTCACAACCCAATCCTGATTTGGCCCACCTTATTGCCAACAACATGTATGCAGATGATTTTGTAGCAGGACAGCACAGTGAAGATGCTGCTTCACAGTTGTTTAATACCGTAACCACACTCCTCGCAAAGATTCATTTAGTCATGACAAAATGGAAAACTAACTCGATACGCCTCAAACAACAATGGCAAGACACCCTTGTATCTACAGATGACAACGGCAGTGTTTTGGGGTTTTGCTGGGATCAGCACACTGATCAGTTATATCAGACTGTGTCCATGAACGATGTATTCACACAACCCGTTACTAAGCACTTATTACTGAGTCTTACAGCCAGAGTATACGACCCATTAGGTCTATTGGCTGCTATTCGTCATAGGAAAAATTTTATTCCAGGACACCTGGAAAAGAAATCTTGATTGGCACTCCATTTTACCAGATGGTCTCGCACAACGAAGTCACATATGGTTTCAACATCTGTTACACTTAAAGACGTGAAGATACCATGCTGGGTGCAACTTTCACACACTACATCAAATTTACAATTCCACATGTTCTGCGATGCTAGCGAGCGTTCATATGGTGCTGCAATCTATGTCCAGATCACACAATCAAACCAACGTTATTGTCACCTTCTCATGGCGAAGTCCAGACTTGCACCTTTGAAAACCATCACTTTGCCACGCTTGGAATTATTAGCAGCAGTAGTAGGCATTTGTTTATACACCTATGTATTAAAAGAAATGGAGTTGTCTGTACCACAGGTCACCTATTGGACTGACTTGGCGGTCACTTTACACTGGATCACTGAATCCCCAAGCAAGTGGAAACAGTTTATTCGTAACAGGGTTGCAGAAATCCATTTACATAGCACACCGGATCAGTGGCGACATTGTCCTGGCAAGGACAACCCTGCTGACCACTTAACGAGAGGCTTATCTGTTAAGCAACTCACCCATTGTTCTTTGTGGTGGCACGGACCATCTTGGCTCCTTCAGGATAACCCACCACACACAACCACTCCAACCCTTACAACACAATTGGACACTGACGTAGCAGAGCAGATCAAATCACATGTATACCTCATCCACACCAGATCTGCATTGTTTAATGTGCAACGTATCAACAACTACCAGAAAATCCTACGCATCACCACATGGGTACTACGCTTCGTCCATCGTGAACATCGACCAGATTCACTCCTGTTAACCGCATCTGAACTTCAATGAAGCAAAACAGTTTGGATACGTATAGTACAATACCTCTCCTGTGCTGAAGAGCTGCAGGCTTTGCATAAAGCTTCCCCTTCCCCGTTACCACACAAATCTTTACTACACAAATATGCCCCTTTCTTGGATGAAGAAGGCCTTATACACATTGGAGGACGTCTTCAATTCGCCAACATTTCCTCAGAAGAGAAACATCCCCTTGTACTAGATGGTGCACACCATTTTGTACGCCTTCTCATACGTCTTGAGCATCAACGATTACATCATATGGGTACGAGACATCTCTTGGCTTCCTTACGAAGCACTTACTGGATCCTAAGAGCAAGACAAGTTGTCAAGAAAGTAGTACATGACTGCGTTATTTGTCGTAAACTACGTGCTCGACAAAGCTCAGAAATAGAGGCACCGATGCCTCTGGACAGAATTCACTTAGAGACACCATTCAATGTCACGGGAATCGACTTTGCCGGTCCTTTACTTGTCAGCTGCCCCTTGACATCGTTGCCACAGAAGACTTATATCGCATTGTTCACCTGTGCAACCACATGTGCTTTACACTTAGAATTGATCACCAACATGCGAGCTGACACCTTCATATTAGCCTTACGTCGATTCTTTGCTAGACGAGGTCTCCCACGGAAGGTCTACACAGATAATGCAAAAACTTTTCAGTGCACTAATTACGAGCTGGCCAAGCTTCGGACTACTGATGTGGATGCAGCACTATCCTCCTGCCTTGCAGCCAAACAGATCGCTTGGCAAATTATTGTCGAACGTGCTGCATGGTGGGGAGGATGGTAGGAAAGGCTTGTATAAACAACTAAGAGATGTTTGCTAAAAACTATTGGCAAAACAAAACTTAATGTGGATGAGTTAGCGACAATTTTAACGGAAATAGAAGCAACTCTCAATTCTCGACCACTAACCTACGATGATGGAGAACAAGAGGCTCTGACTCCTAGTCATTTTTACTGGGGAAAAGACTCACAGACTTGCCTGAGAAACAACCAGAAGAGAGTGAAACGGATTTGGGGAAAATGTGGAGAAACAGGAAAAAGATTTTAGAAGATTTAATAAGCGATGGAAGTCTTGAGTACTTGTTGGAGCTACGATCATTCCACGAAGTCTGAACAAAGAAACAAGGACCTAGTGTAAAAGAAGGAGACATCGCGTTGATCGTGGAAGATACCGGACCTAAACAGAAATGGAAAATGGGACGTATCACAGAGTTGAAGATTGGAAGAAACGGAAAATGTAGATCTTGCGTTCTGAAACTTCCAGGTGGTCAATAAGTGAGACGACCAATTCAATTGCTTTGCCCCTTAGAGATAATTTGACTGAGAGTCCCATCTCAGGGTGGGGAGAGTGTGAAGAATTGGACTGTTTTAATAATTAGTATACTTGTATAATGTTCAATTCCAATCTAAGTTTCAGTTTCAACTGGGTTTTAATGTAAAACGCCGATAGATGGCATCAAACATCTTAGTAGTGATGATCTTTGTGTTAAAGAATAAAGAAAGCATTAATACAGTTCACACGAGAACCAGTGGATTTATCACAAACATAATGATGTCCGTCCCTGACGAACTTTTTATTCCAAAAAAAAACTTGAATTTTCTCTTAGAAACGAGCAACACGTACCCAACAATTAAGGGATGCCTAGGACCTCATCTTCCTAGAATTTCTCACTCACAACAATAACAAGTGTCGACAATAACTCACTCTGTTACGTTTCTCTACTGACGCAACCGGATCGGAATTAATACATTAAAATTCAACAATTATACACAAAAAACAAAAATAATACCCTTTAAACAAACATATTTCCTAAAACAAAATATACTACATCAGGAATTATATCGAGCTGATAATTATTTTAGCTATAGTATCTTGAACGAATTATTAATTAATTACACGGAATTAAAATCTATTTTAAGTAATAAAAAAAAACATTTAAGCTATTTATTTCTCAATAGTACCCAGAACAATATTACCCAATAAACAACGTGACTTGTCACATTATTACGCGCTTTCTTAAACTTTTAATCTGTATTCTTTTTAATTTCAAATTTTTTGTATTATGTTGGTTAAAAACAGCCCTTTTTAAATTTGTATTGTTGACTGTAAAACCTGTATATAACGACCACTTTTACATGATCCTGCAGAAAGTTACATGGGAAATTTGTTAGCGTAACGACTGCCTGTCTAATGTGACCAGTGATGGGCATATTCAATCCCTATCTATCTAAACCTGTACTAAAAAACCTGCCTGTTATATGACTACAACCAGTAAATCTGTTCTTTGTAAACAACCAGTCAAGTCAAGAGATACAAAAACGCAACCACCGATTCATTTAGCCTACAAAATTTAGTATCAAAATTACAAATTCATTAGATATTCATGGTCTAAAAGCGATCATTTCTACTCCTCCTTTACCATTATTGTAAAAATTATAAAGAATAAATTTTATATCAAAAATTACCAGAAGAATTGATGTACGGGAGGGAATGATCAGAGTGGTATTTAGTAATTGTTTTGTTTAATTTTATTCAATCTTCCACTATGGCAAGTATTGAATAAGAGTCATGTCATGTGTTTTCTGTTCTACAAGAGTGAGTCAGAAATTATCCGCAATGTGGACATAACTTGTCTTACATTGATGATACGGACCTCTGCCCTCATGTATTTTTTTATTATGCTGTTGTGTTCATGCTATGAAATTTCTATCCTAATTCCTCTATTTAGACGTTTGTTGTTGCAGATTCTTCATGGCCGCTCCATTAGAAGTTTGCACCAAGGAGGAACAGGGAGCAGTGATCCGGTTTTTGTGGTCGGAAGGTGTATCGGGCCGCAATCCATCAAAGACTTTCGGCACAATACAGGAACAGCCACAACGGAGCCGGACGACCATCAACGGCCACAAATGATGACAACATAAAACTTGCACATGACATACTCCTTCTGACTACCACTTGTTTGGTCCACTCAAAGAGTCATTAAGGGGCTGTTGATTCTCCTCGGACGCGGTGCTTGCGTGGCTCGCTGCTCAGCCGAAAACTTTTTTTTCTGAGGGCATCAGGAAGCTTGTGCAACGATGGACCAAGTGCATTGAAAAGCAAGGGGACTATATTGAAAAATGATGTTAAGTTCAGTTTCCTACTTGTATTGCAATAAAAGCTACAGCTACATTGCGGATAATTTCTGACTCACCCTCGTACATGCTAATAATGCAACGTACAGTGGCCAGAAAGTGTTCCATACATGGACATTCTCTCCCATTTCCCAGTTTGTTTGGTTTGTTTTTTTTTTTATGCAAAGAGTGAATTTCTACTAAATTGGAGGTGCTCTAAAACTTTGTAATTGGAACTTTTTCTCTATCTCTCATGGTTTAAAAGTTAATTTTCATAACTTTTCAGTACTTAAACGAATACTTTTATTCAATCGAGCATCATAACTTTCCTATAGATAGACCTGACTTTATGACTCTAGCCTCTTTTGTTCTTCGACTGTTCGGGAAATTTCTCTACACCCTTATATGGATATTTAGAGTGTCTAAAAAGTCTGACCGCTCAAAGCCCGTCGGAAAGCAGGTTTTGGAGCCACTAGTGACTGACTCGAAAGTTTGACTATGTCCAATCGATGCCAGAGCGATGCAGGCATATGTAGCTGGCTTTATTCATTTTAAATTTTCTCCCGATTCGGACGACCCTCGATTCATAAAGTAACGACCAGTCACGATGAGCATTTCATAACGCGACCAGAGTCCAATGCCGGTCACCGGTCGGCTGTCTCAGTGAGTAGAATCAAAATGGCAGACGAAAGTAAAAAATTCAAGTGTTCGAGTGCCCGATACGTAATAAATATATTTTGGAGAAAGGAGATGGCGAAATACATATTGGGCAGCCTCAAGAAACAAGGAATGAATACGAAAAAGAAAAGACAGGTGAAGAAAATGTATGTATGTATACAATTTTTAATCTTATTAAATTAAATGATGAGGAACCTTGCTGTGACGCCATTTTGAATGAACGAACAAACAGAAGCAAACGGCCGCCGATCAATGGCCGATCGTACCACATGACTGTTGGCGACTGGTCGGACTTTTTAGACACACCCTTAATGTGTCTATAAAAGCTTTGAATATGAATCTTGACACGTATTTTTTTTTTTTTAATAATTGATACGTTATTGGATGTAGGTGATACCTACATTAATTTCTATTGATTTTATTATCACTCCATGATATTGCCTAGTCAGTGGTTTGGAACGGGAATCCAAAGATGCAAGATAACCTGAAAAGAGTTCAGAACACATTCTTAAGACTTATGGTGCGGAAATATCCAAATTTTATATTCTCCCTACCACCATTAACCAAAAAACACTCAATATAGACTTGTTGTTTCTTTAAAAACTTCAGGTGCTATGTACAGCATTTACTTATTACACTATTTATGCAATATATTTATGTATGTGTCCCTAGCACCTCACTCGAATGTTTTCAATTTCAGCTACCATTATATATAGTGATCTGCACCCAAAACTCACCATCTATAGCATCCAGGTCCAATGTCTTTATAACAAACAATGTCCTCCTGAATTATTTTAATGTTAATATTTAAACAGGATTGTTATTTCTACGTCTTTTCCCATTCAACTTGTTAACGACTTTTATATTGCTTTAGTTGTTTTATTGCATTTTCTCTGTATACAAGGCTCGTCATTCTATTACTCATTTGCCATCTGCCTAAGAAAATGTTTATTTCTGGAAAATGAGAAGACAAACTCCAGATAGAACAATATATCACGTTGTTGCAGAAGTTTCTTCCAGTTTTAGAACCCGTGCCCAAGAAGGGCTCATTTTCTGAAGGGGGTGTTCATATTTTTTCAACCAAATTATTGCATTCGATTCCTGAATATCTTTGCTATATTACATCCAAGAATCACCTTTCTGACTATACATCTGTGAGTGCCATCGACGGTCTGAAATGGACCTTTCACGCGAGCATATTCGAGCAATAATCTTCTACGAGTATTCTGGAAAGATCAGTGCTGCGCAATGTCACCGAAACATTTGTCAACGTTTAGGTGATGGCACTGTTAGTTTATGTACAATAGAAAAATGGTATCGCCGGTTCAGACGCGGAGATAGCACTCTTCAAGATGCACCTCTCTGGTCAGCCAATCATGATTTCAGATGGTGATCTACGCCAAGCAATTGATGAAGATCACAATGTAACAACGAGGGAACTCGCAGAACAGTTCAAGGTTCACTTTTCAACCATTGCCCGGCATCTGCATGAGCTGAATCTGCCATTCAAGTTCAATCGTTTTTGTGTTGGAATAAAAATCCGGAAAAAACTTTTGCAACAACCTGATATGTACAGTGGCACTTGCATATTAATAAATGGTCCAATTGCCATCATTGTTAATAATGGCTTGACATCTCTGGGGCTTTTAACTAAGCTGACAGCAAACTCTAGAAGTAAAGATTTCCAAATCTGTCAAATTTGTCGAGTCAATTGGTTCAAACTCCAGAGAGTTTCATGGAAAAATTATGGGATTGGTATCAGATGACTGACACGGCCAGACTAACTGTGCGATATTATGTTGCACTTTCCTTTGCACAGTCTACTATGATATTTTGGGTCATTGTCCTTTTGAGAATCCAGTTTGTATTTCAGGGTCCTTCCATACAACCTTTGAATAGATGGTAACAGACTCATTTTATAGATTTGGGTCATTCTTTGAGTGTTCAGGTTTCCAGTAAAGATCAGCAAATTCCCAAATCCATTTTTGAGAAGCAACCGCATATATGGATCTTTAATGGGTGCTTCATGGTACGTGTAAGTTTAGAGGTTCCCACAGTTTTTGCTTAAAGTTCTGTTCGTGCGAGATGACCATGCTTGACATGAGGAATCACAAATGAGGATTTATGTGAGAAAACGACCTTGCTCCAATCATGTTTCATATTTTCCTGTGTGGAGGAAAATAGCACTTTTGTGTGGTTTATGCGTGAAAAACTACCATAAACTTGATTTTGAATTGAAATCTCTTTCTGAAATCATCATTTTGGATCAAAAAGGGGCAATGCCACGCGTCAGTCTTTATATGGTTTACAGATAAGTTGTTTCTTCACCATACTCCTCCACCATTTTATGTTTTTCTCCCAAAAACTACTACTTAATTGTATCTTGAGGCAACTTAGCATCTTTATGTTTCAGTTTTTCCTGTCCTTTCCGTGGATTCTTCATGAAGGTCTCTATGACTTGCCTAGTGATCTTTCTTGTTACGCCTCATTCCGGTAGCTCTACGATATTTTTGTATCTTCAAAACTCTTCACCCACTTCTTACAAATGCCACTGATTTTTTCATGTAGCATGCAATGGTTGCTTGCGACTATTTCAGGCCTTTCACATGTGAACACAAGAAAACTGCTTCTTACCTTTTTGCATTTTTCGCACACGTTGCTCTTTCACAGTTGTACCAAAACTCTTTGTATTTGAATTACTTGCTCATGCATCACATGGTACAGGCCCATGATAACCATTATTGCCACAAACATTTTCCACTTTAACTGTGTTGCCAAGAAAGTTAAAGCACACACTCTTTTCTTAGATAGATGGTATAATGTATCCTTTGTGGCTTTTTGCAGTTGAATCCTCAATAAACTTAAGTCTATCCCAGATTGAAGAATTTTTCCTTTCATAGATCCAGTATTCAATTATTACTCTATATACATGAATGTAACAGTCAATTGTACATTTTTATAAAATTTACAAATACAAATTCTCAAACTTTTCAAATTTGACATTGCTGTATGATTAGTTTTATAAAGGAAAAATAAATGTTGAAAATGGAAGATAAAAAAATAGAGTGAAATAAAATAAGCTGCATTCTTTATGCAGACTTACATTAGTGATGCCACCAAAAGAAAAGATCCTCGGATAACATGTTATCCTGCATGTTATACAGGTATGTTGAGAGGACCATTTATCAAATGGATGTAGCATACTTAAAGAAATGTTACAGAATCCTCAATAAAAAATCATGCAGGGACTTCTTAATTTTATAAAAATATGGAATGCACTTCTATGAATCTTTCCATAATTTTAAACTATTTTTTTAAGAATAAAGTTAAACATAATGCTCTGTTTACTTTTAGCCCTAGATTTATGTGTTAATCCACGTATTGCGACAATGATGAGAATGGTGATTGCATTCTGCTTTCTTGGCATCATGTCCAGTTTATTTGCGTTTGTTCTCGACACCCTGGGTGTAACCAGTAAGACTTTAAAAGCTGTTCGAAGAAATGGTGCTGGCAGCGTCCTTACAGGTAAACTGTCAAGCGTTGCTTTTAATAAAACTTGATAGTGTGTATATATGCTTTTTTTAAATTTGTTTCCTTATTTTTTTCTCCCATTTCAGTATTCTTTACAGTGATTATCATTGGTTTGTGTTATTACATCTCGACACTGATCGAAGAACAGCAGGAACAGACAAAGAGTCGGGCAGGTGCCCGAGTTGAGGTGAAATTTGACATCAGTTTTTACCTCATAACAGCTGCAGGCTCCATATCCGTCTTAGCAACTGCTGCAAATCTGCTGAGGAAAACTCATGCAGGGGAGAGTGAGTCTGTGGACAATCTTTTGGATGATTATGATGGATTGGAGACCTTCTCGATTGGTTATCCCAGTCGAGTAGACGTCTCTCCATCACATTTTATGCCACCTCCACCTCCATATACTCCATGACAATCTGTTATTTTTATTAATTGACATTTTTCTAAGAAAAAACAAATACATATTACTTTACAGTTATTAATAAGTCAGTATTCACATTAAGATGTATATAATATACTCCCTCTTCTGTGGTAGTTTAAGGTTACATATATAATTTTCACACAAATGAGATGTTGGATGAAGGACATTGTTTCCTTTTACTTTATTGTCCAGTGTTATTGCACTGTATTCAGAAGGGTTTAGTAACCTATGATAATGATGTGCAGTTTTACTCTATGGAGTATTCGATTCCAGTGTTTCTAAGGGCTTGATCATGTAGTCCTCACTTAACAATGTGACTTTCCCTGACAGGCTTGATCATGAAAGTCACCTGTGTAAATGTGGAAAGTGTTTAAAATTTCCTTGGGTTTTTGTAAAAGACAAAATGTTGGTATAAACGGTTCACTTGGCTAGCATTTCTTTTTTGTGCATGACTTGTTGTTGAATTGTGGTTGTTGAACTGTGATGCTGTTATTGTTTATGCTGACAGTGTTCTTGTTTATGTCAGTTCTGAGAGCAGTTGTGTTAAGGGTGGTTATTGGTTCCACATTTTAAAAGGCAAATTACTTTTATTTTATTAAAAAAATTTCAAAGGGCCTTAAATTCACCTTGTAAAGAAACATAGCAGGCTACAGAGATATAGAGGGTGAGCACATTTTAATATTCAAAAGACATTAGTAGGATTTGTTGGCCAAAATAACTTACAATTTGGTATTAATGTAATACTCCCAAAGGCCATGGAATTTGTTTTGGTGAAGGGAAAAGATAATTCAAAATTTGCTGCTAGGGGAACAAATGTACTCTTATTATAGTGAAGAGGAATACAATAAATTAAGAACATCTACGAGTTGCATACAAAATTTTCAATATGCCATTTACATTTTGTGATGCGAACTGAAAAAATGGCGTGTTAACACCAGATCTGACAAATAACCTTCTGTGGTATGAATCAGGTAGCAAAACAAAATGTGTGGCAAGCAATAGAGCAAGGTTGATGTATTAATACCTGAAAATTCTAGCAGCAGAGAGAGTGTGTGTGTTAAGTATTAGACCAAATGAAGTTAACATGAGAGTGTTTGGGAGTTACATCAGCTCCACTTACGGACACCAAAACACAGCAGAAACATAAAAGACCGTTACATATCTGAATGCTTTACGTGATTCAGCTGCAGTAACAAGATTGCATATTAAGCAAATACATTGCATTAACATCAGAATTCTCCCCTTGGACTACCTAATTTGTTTCATAAAGTTTGACTTGAATTCACACATTTGTTTCTTTTCTGTTTTTTTTTTTTGTTTTTTTTTTTAATTACCCTTTTGCTTACATTTTCTCCCCACTATCGGCTAAAAGAATTTCTCTCTTGTCCTCATTTTATTCTTGGAATTTTAACAACAAAACACAATTACACAACGTAATAGATTATCCTCTCATTTATTGTCTACTTCCAATATCCCTTGATGCTACAATTTATAGGCAGGAAGTAGGAGTCAACTTCTCAGAACCGATCTTTTTTTTTTGCTTTCAGTTCATTTTTAATATCTCCTTAAATATCTGCTTCGAACTTAAGTGCAATAAGAGAGTATCAGTTTGCATCCCTTTGCCACCTAACAGCAGATTTCTTTTTTTTTTTTTTTTTTTTTTTAACTCTTTTTAACTTCACTAAAATGAATTCTGTTGCTTCAAGAATATTTATATTGAATTTAAGTCATTCTGATCTGTAGCTCTTATTACAGAGCCATTTGAAATGTGAACTTTAGTTATGTCTACCCTGTATGTTGAAAACAATAACAAAAACATTTTAAAGAGGGAATTTAAATCAGGGTGTCCCACAAAGCATTCCCTGATTTAAAAGTAAAAATCTTGGAAACAGAAATCGGCGGAAGAATGAAACATGTTGTATGTTTATTTTGAAAGCCGTAAAAATCTGATAACACAAGTTTCAAAATTAGTTACAAATGTTCCCGACAGGTGGCACTGCACGCTGTAGTCATAGTACTGAATTCGAAAAGTAGGCTATAAACTGTACTTTGTAAGCAGCCATTGCAACCATATCACAATTGATTCAAAATGTGCACTTTTTGCAGTATAGAGATGATGCAAATGAAAAATAAAAATCATCCACTTCCTTCAGTACGCTAGGGGGCAGCCGTAGCCCAATTGTCTCGCCTTGCTTAATGCAATGGTGGAGTTAAGCAACCTTGGGCGTGGCTAATCACAGGTTGGGTGACCACCTGGAAATGTCCATTGCCCCCCCGTGCTTCGGAGGGCACGTTAAGCCGTCGGTCCCAGCTGCTACCGTTTCTTGTAGCAGTCGTTACTGGGGATAGTACAATAGACTCAGAGTCACAGTGCTCAGGTTTTCTCTTAACCACTTTGGTTTCCAGTATAACAACCACTTACAGTTCATTCATTCATTCATTCATTCATTCAGTATGCTATGTACACAGACACCTGTCAGCAACATTTACAACTAATTTGTTTCTAATTTTGAAACTTCCATATCAGATTTTTACAGCTTTCGAAAGAAACATACCACTCGTTTCATTCTTATCAATCTCCGCTTTCGAAATATTTACTTGTATAATCAGGGAGTCCTTTGTGGGACGCAGTTTAGTTTAATCTCTCTACTGAATCACCGATTTTGATAAAAAAAAGTTTACTAGTAGTTTTTGTGCAATTAAGCTATCTTTCAAAATACACTGTTTGATAAGCCCAGCAAAATTTATAGAACAAAATATTTTTAAATGTTAACCCAGTCTACATGCATTATAAACGCCTATCCTCTTATCTCAAAAGGGCACAACAGAAGCACCTAAACTCACATGATGGAGATGCTTGTTCAATTTGGCTATACCTACCTAACCCACCTAAAGTTTACCTAATCTAACTTGTGAAATAATAAAAATAGAACACAGGGTGGTAAGACCCTGACATTTTGGATAGAGGCCTTTTACTTTGACAAAGGATAGCCTCTATCCCAAACCTCAGTTTTTTTTAGGGTCTTACCACCCAATGTTCTATTTTTATTAACATCTATATTATTCCAGGGTTATTGTGTCTCTTCCTCTTTTTTTTTTTTTTTTTTTTCCTACATCCATCATTTAATCTAACTTATATAATACCTTATTGGATATTACTCTTCTGTAAGGAGTAAATAATTTTGTTTTATGTTAACCTATACCCATCATGGTGCTGCTTACAAATTTTTAATCAAACAAATCACGCTCCACTCATCTCAGGGCCGTTTTAATACATGGGCAGATGGGGCACTTGCCATGGGCCTCCTATTTTAAAGCCTGCGAAAAAGGCCTCCGATTAAAAGAAATTAAGGGTAAAGTGCCAACCAGGTCTTGGGCCTCTGATGTTCTTAAAACGCCCCTGACTCATCTATTGATACACATTAGGGAATATTTACTGATATATTTTCAGTTAAGCCACAATGCCAAAGGAATGTGCCCTAAATACAGATTTTATGAAAAACTATGAAACTACTGTACAATAATTACTCTAAACCTTTTTTTTTTCTCATAAGAATTTCAAATGATTGAGTATATTATAATTAATTGCAAAATGACATAAATTTTTGATAAATTCCTCAAACAACATGATGACAAAGATTATAGTATTTGTAATTTTTATATTTAGGATATTGTAGACCCAATTACCATTTATTATTTGGATTTACTATTAAATATCCTAAAGAATAATTGTCATTAAAATTTTTTTAATTAAACCCACCTAACTTTAAAGCAATCAATGTTAGCTGTTATGTTGCCTTGTACAAGGAATAGTTGATTTATCAGTCTGTTTTCAAATGTCAGTCGATATACTGGGAGTCAGTCTTGATTTTTTTAATAATTTATGTGGTTTTATTGTAACTCATAAATATGAATTAAACTAAGAAACTTTGTACTTAATATAAAGTTTGTTATGTTAAAATCAACCAATTGTCATTTGCCCCTGAAATGGATTTGCTGTTTCTAATTAAGCCTTCCCTCTCCCACTCTTGTTAAGATTAGCACAAGTTATAAGAGAGGATAGATAGCTAAATTTAAGGCATAAAAACAATGAAGCTATTGTTGGGTAATTGTATAAACTAGTGTTCCAGAGATGAAATCTAATTCAAGAAACTGAAAATGTACATTGTTGGATGTTGAAGCTGAAAAATAAGGAAATGAGAATGCATACACACAATACATTTTTAGAGGGCTTCTTTGTGCATAGTGCCCCCCTTCCCCCACAACCTCAATCTACGTTATATTGACAGTTACATTATTCGTGGCTTATGCAAGATTGAAGGAATAGTCTTCAGAGGATGATTGCAATGAGAAATGTATCAAAAAGCATGTACTTATAAGGCGACCAGATGTCCTGGTTATTTGTCTCAACTTTCAGTTCTCTGTCCCGATTTGGCCTGATTTATAATAAAAATGTCTACTCTTAAATAGGGTATAAGTAAAACTCGTGGATCGATAAGTTTGTACATACTTAATGATCAAGAAGTCAGCATGAACATGCCTGATTTATGTTATCGCATGATATCAGATGATAGATTTAAAGGTCTGTATTATCAGTATTCTTTCAAATGACATTTATTTATTTCTATTATTCAATATTACATATAAAAATAAACAAACAAACAAAAAAACTCGTTTGATTAGGTCAGACAAATCCAGCATAATGATAGTTATTAACATAATAATTATGATAAAATAAATAAAATAACGAATTATTTTCAATGATATATAATACAATAGAGTATTTAAAATAAAAGCAAGGATAATCAGTAAAAAGTTATTTTAGCATTTAAAAAATAAAATTATTAATAAGATATTTAAACAAAAACTTTTTGCCTCCCATCTCCTCCCAGATAGCCCATCCCAATTTTTGAACTGAAAATCTGGTTACCTTTGTACAATGCATACTTTATTCCTTAATTTTATGCTTTGATTTATGGTGTCTGAGCATTTCCTATTGCATATCAACTTGGGAAACTAGTATATACAATTGCTAATTCTTCTTAGAGGCTTTTGTAAGAGAAATGTTTATTAGGTGTTGGAAGAAGTGAGAAGAGTATATCTGCAAAGAAGCTTAAAGAAAGGATACTAATGTTCAAAGCAGGCACATCACGGAATTCTGTCTTTTAATTATTGTAGCTTTTACCTGCAATTATTATAAAAGCTTTGAGTTTAATTGTTAAGTATAAAAAAACTTAAAAATAACGGACAGATGTAGACAATTTTTAGCTCTGCTACTTAAAATTTTGGAAATGGTTTCTCTTAATACTTAAAAAGTGTACATTTACAGCACGCTTCAATATATGTTGTTTATTAACACTTTTAAAGACGTTGTTGCTCTAAGTGTACATTAACTTTTTAGATTAGCTCTGATGATGGAACGAGTTGCTAAACTCAAAGAAAATGATTTGTTAAGAATTGTCCATATGTCATTTTTGTTGGCTTCTTTATTATTTTTTAATTACAGAAAATTCAAGAGAAATTTTATACATCAGCTAACCTAAGTAAAGCAATTTTTTTCATTTTAGCAGTATTTAAGATTTTTCAGACATGCATCTTTAACTTGTATCTGGAGCAAATGCAGTACCATGGTAACATCTTCTATTTACATATCAGTCTCAAGTTATAAAGTCATCCAACATCTTTACTTACATCCAAATTAAATATTCACGAGTGTAGTCTTGAAAGAAAAACTAGATTGCTGTGATAATGCTATGTAATTTTTAGGGCCAGTGTTAAGAATTGTGATCTGATTGGAAACCGTAAAAACAGACATCTTTCTGAGAATTCACACCGTTTTAGATGTTGTTGCAATGTGTTATGTACATTTGGCAATTACAATGGGGTAAAACAAAAGTCTGGAATCATAGAGACTTCTATAGAACATTTTTGAAATGACCATTGTTCTTCACCAGACATAGATCTAGTCAGTAGTACCATTCCATGGACACTGCCAAGGGTGGTAGGCAACGCGCATTTCTGATTCTGGATGTCAGATGGTACAGATCAACAATCTTGTCAGTGTAAAAGTCAAGTGGGTGATAAGTCTGGTCTGTGGAGGGGTCACAACACTTTCTTGGTGATCTGTGGGTGAGGTCAAAATGGTGAAGATGCATCTTTATAATTAATTTAAATCTTCGTTTTCATTAAAAAAATTTTTAGATTTATCTCACTATAGAATAAAATAAGCAATTATAAATTTAAATTCAATACACGATACCTGTGCTGTTCAATATTGCTGAAAAGGACAATAATAAAGTAATCAAACTATTTAAGTTCGGAATGCGTGGAGCTCTGCAGGACGGATTTTCGTCAGAGGATCAGACAGCCAGCCCCTTCATATCACCTTGTTAACCGACTTGAGGCAACTGAGTGTGGAATCACGATAGTATAGATGATTATTTCGAATATTCCTAGTATATCAGATATCAGTCCTATTTGGTTGGTTCGGTTTTTGATGCAACTGCTAGACTTATATGCTGATGCATTTTGGTCTACACCATCACAAGATAGGTGTTTGCTCGTGTTGATGATGCAAACCAAAATGCGTCACGTGTATTAAAATTTTACTTTATTGCTTATCCTTGACTTGTCTGATTATTTTATTATTATTGAAATTAAATAACTCGTATTATTTTGTGCCTTTCTGGCATTCACAGAGAGGGGAAAAAACGTGCACATTATAAAGTTGTGTTCATTTATGAAACAAAATTTACATTATTTTATTTCATTCCACCCCAGAGAATAAAGGATTTGTTTGGTTGATTGAAAGGATCTTATTTAATTCAGTTTGCAGAGTTGGTTACTTTTTAACCTTGACTTATCTAGTGCCCTGGAATCTGGTGCTCATCTTTTCATAGAACGTGTAGAAAATGACCCCCAAAAATCCTTATGATTCCAGACTTGGCACTGAATTATCCTAGCGCAGGTTGTTAGATGCATAACTTGGTTGGGAGCAATTGGTCCAATGAGCTTAACACTGGTCCCATTTATTTTTAATATATTTGTATTTATTTTGATGTTATGTTATCCATGGAAGAAACATTTGGGATATTTTATTAATCAGGGATATCATGGACCTGTTCTGCAGATTATATGTAACATTTGCTTTCTTACTAAATCAGTCTGGCAATGTTTACTGTTAAGAGAGGACTACTTGTCATTAAGTGATAGGATCATTGGCTGATTAACAATTTACATGACACCAAACAATCATTAAAGAATCTTTGTTTCATTTTTTTTTTTTTTTTTTAGTTCTATGCAATTTTTATTTCAAGTATTTTTGAATTGATCATGTAATTTTTAAAAAACAATCTCTGACATTGTATTCTAGTCATGAAGTTTTTGTGAAATTTGCCTTTCCCCCATCCCATGCTTATTGTTTTAGAGTTAGTGCCAATGTGCCTTAAAATTTTAAATGATTTAAATAGTATAATTTTTTTTTACTAGATATCAAATACAAAAAAAAATCCAAAGTGCTTTTTCAAATTTCAACTAAAACAAAAGAGAAAGGTTTTTATTTTGTTAAGACAACTGTTGAATACCATTGTCTATAAATGATTGTACATAAGTAAATAAATGAAATTTTCAGAAAACAAGAAAAGCAAATAAATGCTTAGTTTTTATTATTGAAAAGAAGGTCCTTTGTTTTCTCCTTGTTCATAAAATATATTGAGGCTTTACAATACATGGTGATGGAAAACATTATCTGACCAATTTCATCTTTATTTCTGACTTTATCAAGAATTACAAGAGGAGCATTAGAATCCTTTACTTACAGAATACAAGTTCTTTATTCAATTTACTTTTGAAGAATAATTTAAAAATTCTTTACCCTTTCTAGATTTTGTAAACCATTGTCTATCATTTAATCAATAATTACCAAACGCTCACCAACTCTTCCAATCTAATACAATTTTCTTTGTCCCACCTGTTTCCTATAAAATAGTCAGCCTTATTGATAGAGCCTTAAAACTGCTGCTAAACACTCTTGATAGAGCCAATGAATCCTACATTATTCAGTTACCAAGGCAATGGTTTAGATTGGTTTTCACATCACCAAAATCACGCCAGAACGGAAACCCAACAGAAATTTTTTTGACTTGGCTTTTTTTTCCATTTTGATCACTGGAAAATCCTGATTCAATGAGCTGTGTCGAAGAAAAAGTTTCAGTTCTCTTTCGTCACAGAATGGAAAACTAAAAAGAAAGCAGCACTGCCACGTTATCATCATATCAGCCTCTCTCTGTATCAGTGTGGCTCTGATTTCTTTGGAGTAGCAGTAGAACAGCAAATAGAAGGTAGTGCTTGGACCCTTATTTTTTCGAAGCACTTTTCTGTTGAAGTGGAACAGTTCTTAAATCAAAATGGAAGTGGAACATTCTTACCAGAAAAATTCAGATTTGATTTTCCATTTCAGTTTTCTAGTGACGTTGAAACCAGACTTTATCCTAAGCCCTTTGTGATTTTGCAACCTTATACTAGAGAAGTAATACAATCCATAACCCAAATCGAACTGAACCTATCCCAGAATAAAAGTCTTCCCTAATTTTCGTAACACTATTTACCATCTCCAAATTCCTTAAATCATTAGGTCTTAACATATCCTTCTGCACAACCAAATCAATCTATGTATCCGTAAACCCCCCGCTTTTACTTAACATGGACAATTATGATTTATCTGGCATTTACAACATTAATTACAATTCATGTAACATATATTGGAATTTCATTAATAAAATTTTCATGTTCATGATAAATGTATTTCAATAAAGAACACTTGGCCTCTTGCAACAAAAATAGATGGAAGTTGAGCTTTGCTGGTCATCTTGTCAAAAATGTGTCATTAATTTTCTCAAACGACCTTTGACATTTATACAATGCTTCCCCCTAAACAGATTAATTATGTACGAATTATTTTCTTGTTTTCCCAACATGTATTTCAACTAAGCATTATTTTTAAATTTGTATTGTATAATTCACCCAATGTTAGGAATGTATATTCTACCAATCATTTATCTGTTTGAATCAGTAAGATTAATAAACAACTGGATTGCTCACCTGGCTGCATGTACTAAAGCCAACATTTCTGTACAGACCAGATGTAAGTAATCAATACTCTGGCTTCACTAGAGCTGTTTAACCACTATCACTGCACCCATCCCTTTGCCTTATGGTCTCCTGGACTAGGTGGGCAGGAGTTCAGTACCCAAATCAATCATGCACCCATCTCTACAGATCTGACATAAGAACTCAATAAATCTGGCTTCCCTTTGATGCTAGCCAGTGAGCCATAGCGAGCACTCCAGTTGTTTATCAAGCTCACTGGTTTGAACTTGTATTCTGTATACAAAGGGTTCTAATGCTCTTATCTTTGTATTCTTTGATAAAGCCAGAAATAAAAGGCAAAACTAGTCGAGTAAACTTTTCTGTCATTATGTATTTAAAGCCTCAATATGTTATATACAATTTCTTATTGCTTATTTTCTTCTAAGGATTTATAAATGTAAGACAAATGAGATGAAGTCATATTGTACAGTTGTTTTGAAATATCTAACACAATTTCATAGTTTTCTTTATTTGAAAGAATCCCCGATGGTGCAGCAAGAACATCAGTTAGCGTTTTGTGGACGAGGCTGATTTTACTGAAAACTTCGTTCTCCATTGGAATTGGAATGAGTTTAGCTATCAAAACAAAATTTGAAAGCCAGTCGTAATATTCTCTACTGCTGAAATCGGGATTGTAAACATATTTCGTGATTGAAGGGATATTTAACAAGTGCTTTATTATTCCTGCGATTTCATTAGTTTTGGAAGGTGTCTCAATTAATTTAGGATTTGAAACAGACTTCTTTTCGTTCAAATCAGAGTTCAAATCATCACCTCTGTCTTTTTCAAATTCACACGTAGAATTATCACTTTCTTTGGCTGCTGATGAATTAACATTATCACATTCTATCACTACTACTGACTCATCAAACGTAGATGCTGAAGAACTGCAATCATTCAGTGATTGAGTAAAATGTGTCTTTGCTTGAGAACTCTCCAAGGGATGTACCTGCTTTTCAGTATTTGTTGCTTCTAGAGTTCTAACAATAGTATTTTTCGCAAGTGCAATATCTCCCCTCGCATCGTTTTCACTACAATTTAGCCTCGTATGTTGAGTGGTCTGCAGGCCATGGTTTTTCATCAAGTGAAAACTTAACTGCTCGCCTCGCTTGAAGCCTTGGTTACATATTTGGCAAGTAAAACTTTTGACTCCAGTATGTTCTCGCTCGTGTCGTCGATTACTTGATGGATCACTAAAGGAAGCTGTACAATATTTACATTTATATGGTTTCTCTCCTGTATGAATGATTTTATGCCTTGTAACATCTGAAATATGAGCAAAGCATTTATTGCAAATGTTGCATTCATAAGGTTTTTCTCCTGTGTGAGTCCTCAAATGTGAACGAAGATAAACTTTTTGCGAAAAACGACGTTCACACAAGTTGCAAGAAAAGGGCATCTCCTTTGAGTGAATAGCCAAATGACGCTTGATACCACTGATGTGACGGAAGCCACGCTGGCAAACTTCACACTGATACAAGACTTCATTATTATGCCTTGCTTGATGCTCCTTTAATGCTAAAGCACTCGAAAATCGTAGGTTGCAGCTGTCACATGGGAATGGTTTTTCACCTGAAATGAAGAGCCATTACTTAAGACTTTACAATCATGGACATCTATTCGTAACATCTAACTAATAGTTACAAATAACAAATACTTTATACACTTGCATGCCAAAAGTCAAGGGATAGCACCTAAAAACATGTGGGACCTCCTCTAACCCGGCGAAGTACCACAGTGTGACGTGGCATTGATTCCACAAGTCGGTGGAAGACATCTGAAGACATTGCCAACCATTCCGACTGGAGAGCTTTCCACAATTGCATGGTTGTTTGAAGTGCAGGACCCCGTGAACGAATGGACCTCTCAAGCACATCCCAAATGTGTTCAATTGAATTCATATCTGGTGATCGGGGATGGCCATATCATGCGCTGGAATTACCCCGAATTCTTCTCAAACCAATCGTGAATAATCATGGCCCCATGGCATAGTGCATTGTTGTCCTGGAAAATCCCATCGTTGTGAGGGTATGTGAAGTCCATGAAGGGCTGCAGATGGTCAGCAATCAGCAGCGTGGGCCAGTCAGTAAACAGTCTACCTTAACCAAAGGACCCAAGCCATGCCACGAAAAAACACCCCACACCATTACGGAGCCACCACCAGCTTGCACAGTGCAAGCTTAACAACTTGGGTCCATAGCCTCATGGGGTCTATGCCACACCTTAGCCCTACCTTCAGCTCATATCAGCTGGAATAGAGACTCAGACCAGGTTACACATTTCCAGTTGTCAAGTGTCCAGTCAATGTGTTCATGGGTCCAGGAGAGACGTTGCTGACGATGCTTGTTGTTAGCAAGGGCACCCTTGTGGGTCTTCTGCTTCCATATCCCATGGGACACCAGATTTCGTTGCACAGTTCGCATCGATACAACTCTAGTATCACCCTGATTAAAATCTGATGTCATCTGGCGTAGTGTCAGTTGCCTTTTAGCGGTGACCATCCTACTCAGACGCCATTGATCCCATTCATTGAGAAGTGTGGTCAACCACTGCGTTGTCCATGGTGGGAGGTAATGCAGTCAAGTTGGTTCTCTTGGTAGACTCTTGAAACTGTGGACCGTGGGATGTTGAATTCTTGAGCCACCTCCGATATTGAATGACCCATACGTTGTGCTCCACATACCAGGCCACGTTCGAACTATGATAGCCCTCATCGTGTAGCCATTGTCACACTGAACACCTCACTCCTTACCCATAACAGTGTAACTAAACCTACTAAACTGATTTGCCTATTTATACTGTTTGCACATTATGCTACTGCCACATGAAAAATAGTCCACTGCTATCCCCATGGCTTTTGGCACGTGAGTGTACTATAGTATAGAGTGCATATGGAATAATATATAATACTCTTGAAACTTATATCCAAGCTTGATTCCGAAAGACTGATTTCAGGTCAAAAATACATTACTACACTATAGAGTATTGAACTAAATGTTATTAAGGCTTGTAAACTTAGTTTTGTATTGGTCTAAGCACATTATTATGGAAGGATAGAAAAGGACTTGATTGTGTATGGTCAACATTCAGTGTTTAGGATTGTGTAAATATCACCGGATTTCACATTAACATTTCACAGCACTGGATAGAGGAAGGTTGAAAGGTTTAAATGCTTGCCTAGAAGTTCCATTCAAGGGGAAGTTCAGCCATATGAAAATACGGTTGGATATCTTTAATTATGTTGCTAATTCAGGATATGGCAACATTTTCTTCCAAATATTCAATAGTAATTAACCAAAACACTAATCATCATGCACTCTATTGCTCGCAGAGATCATTTGTGATGCGGTCATGAAGCGTATATGGGCTGCAGCAGGATACAGAGGGCATAAGCAGCAGCACTCTATTCAGGTTGGAATCCATATGAATGAATGCAGTGCATTAACACCATTACTGATCTTGCTATAAATATACTAAGAAATTTCACCTATATTTTTGTCTCTGCTGAAGTTTTCCTTATCAGTTGTAGGGATATCAGATTCGTGTTCTAACATGTAGGGCTGTATCAAACTTTATTCCTCCATCATTTAAATTTTTATACAGCCTTTCACCAGCATAGCTGCAGTAGGGAAAACGTGCAATGGTGATCAAACCACTTAGCGATGACCATTGAGTGCATTATCAGGTCGCATCACCATGCACGTATCAAAGAGCGCCTAATAATTTCCAACTTTTACAGATTGTTATCTATTATTGAAACAAATTACCTTCAGATACCCTTTAGGATTCCTAAAGATTAACACATTTCATTTTTGCCATAAAGTGGCACTGTTTCTCATTCATAGGAAAATGACAACACCACAGAAGAAGTCACTTTGTGTGACGCAGTTTACAAATTCATACCGCTGTTTGAAGAATTCCAAATTTTATATTTGCCCAAGTGTTGCATTTCCTAGGCTCCATTCGAACACACTTTGGCTATGCTCAATATTTGGATAAACAAGAACAAGCAGTGATTTTCCATTTGCACATGTAACCATATTTTACAAATCCTTTATGCCAATTGTTAATTTGATTATGACGAGGCAGCTGTCTGGTGAACTGATGGTTGAATTACTGTAAGTTTTTACTCCAGTGATGGATTAACACTTCATAAGCTACGAAGCCTGTTTAAAAGTAATAAGAAATGTTCAAGTGAAGTGTTTCTTTAGTATCCCGCAACCGAATGCCTCGATATCAAAATTCTACCGTGAAGTTCTCGAGAGACTGAGGAAAAAAGTTCAGTGAGACCAAGCATTGCTGAAACTTGGATGCTGCATCACAACAATGCACCCTGTTGCATAGAACTCTGTCATGCAATTTCTGGCCCAAAAAGGCATTTCAGTGGTACGTCAGCCTCCCTAGGCCCTTTTGAACGGGCGTGCTGCCCAGCTAATTTTGGTGACCACCCGGCTGAATACATGAAAAACTGCACACCATTGCATAATATTTTATTTGTTTTTAATTTTGTCCGCCCAGTTAATTTATCTTTCCACCCACCTGAAAAAATTTCCTGGGGAGGACACTGCACCATGTGATTTCTTCCTCTTTCCCAAGTTGAAAAATTACCTCAAATGACATTTTACCTGTTTCCACAAAGCCATGATTCAGAAGGCCATGACAAACCAACTGAAAGTGCTTACACCTGAACTTCCAGCACTGCTAAGAGGAGTGGGATCAACATCTCTGTCATTGTGTAGCCTGTCAAAGGAACTATTTTGAAGGTGATTATCACATGCACGTGTCCACTGCAGCAATGCTTAAAAAAGGAAAAGAAAATAACTGTATTCATTCTTGACGAATTGATTGTTATATGACATGCCATTATCTTGGTATTCTTTACTGTCACTGTTTTAGCACGTGAATTCGACTTAAAGGGGCCCACAAAAAAGCCTGAAATATTGATATAGTTGTGCTAAGATCTTGATGGTCATATTTCTGAAAATAGTATTTGAAAAAGTTAATCTGTTTTCAAGTTTTCATGCAAACGGCAGACGGCCAGA
This sequence comes from Rhysida immarginata, assembly GCA_023313115.1. NCBI lineage: Eukaryota > Metazoa > Arthropoda > Chilopoda > Scolopendromorpha > Scolopendridae > Rhysida > Rhysida immarginata. The sequence goes on from JAHWFO010007254.1 coordinate 728,537, forward strand.
TAAACCTACAGACCAAGCGTGCATTCTTATAAGTACCTTTTGGCTAAAGCTCCTAATAAAGAGTTTTACTGGAACAGTCTCATTACTTTTAAACAAACCTCATACAACAAACAAAGCAACTTCTCCTGTGGTTTCGCCATTTTCATATAAACAAAAAACAGTGTCACTGTTTGGCACTGAATGGAACTTCCAAGCAGGTATTCAAAACTTTAAATCTTCCTCTATCCTATGATTTGCAGAATGTTTGTCGTCCATTGAAATAAATATATGAAATCTACTCCAAATTCTTGAATAACTCTGTACACGTATACGTCAAATTTTGATACCCATTGATCTATAGATAACTTGATTTTTAATTGCTAGCGCCCAAATCTAATCTCACCTGTGTGAATAAAACGATGTCGAAGTAAGGCTTCTTTGCTTTTAAACCCTTTTGTACAATTTTCACATACAAAGGGTTTCTCATTCGTGTGAACACGTAAATGAGCTTTCAAATTTCCTTTTTGAGTAAACTGCTTTGAACAAATCTGGGGAGGAAGAAGTTGTTTAATCAATAATTACATTTACTGTTAATAAAATTGTTTTTATCAGTAACAACCAAAAATTATTACATCACAAGTAAAATTGTAAAGGGAAGCCTTCTTTTTCTTCATTTTATCAGCATCTCTATTTTCAGGCAATTGATTTTGAGAAGAGTTTTCCATTGATGGAGGGATCTGGTCCAATGGTTCAGAAGTTTTTCGTGGCCGTCCTACAGTCATTATTAATGAATCATCTTGTTTGAAATTTTGTTAGAAAATTAAAGCGATTTTCAGAGATATTCAGAAAATATGAACCCATAGTCTAAAATAGGATAATAATGTATGCACAGAAGACAAAAACAATCTCTTACTACAAGTGGATACATTGTGAAATTGCAAAATCTGATTCTCTGATACAGTTGAACCCACTTATAACGAATTTTTTAATGTTCATAAATTTGTTCATTATAACCGTATTTCTTTATAAATGTACGATGGATACAGAGAATTTGTTTTTATTTAAAGTGGATTTCTTTATATCTGACAAATAAAAAATTCAATTGTGTGCTTTTCAATAATCAAAAACAATACGTCCCTTTTTCTACTTCCCAGCTTTTACTCCCTTTATGATCTTAATTTTGGTGTAGAGATCTAAACATTTTCCTTTTGCTACAATATCGAAAAATGCTGACACTCAAGAGTTGCAGACGTGAAAGAATTGGTTGTTTCTAATAGGCAATAGCAATATTCCCATAGCAAGTGCTTCCTGTTTTCTGTTTCTCTACTACTGTATTCCTCACCCTCTGCTCCTACTGAGTAAACTAACCTAGGGGTCTAGGCTGAGCTCATCGACAAGCAGTCGACTGTCGACAAGTGTCGACGGTCACGTGGTTAATGACGCATTTGTCGATTCGAGCTAGCATGAACACGACTTGTCTACAGTGTCTACAGAGTCTACAGTGTACACTTGTCTACTTATCTACAGAGTCTACAGTGTACAGACTCTACACCGTCGATTTTCGAGTGTAGACTTTGACCATCGACAACTGCCTACAATTCTGCCATTCTTGTCTACAATTCAAGAGCAGTCGACTATGCACTTGGCGATCGTTATTTTAGAATTTCGCAACAGATTTCTTATTAAAATCTTTTTTCCTTCGTTTCCGGCCTGCAGGCTAAATACACACAGCTCAAGAATACACATATTCTAAAAATATTAACAAAAACTTGTTTAAAAATATTTACATACATAAAGTACTCTCTTGTGCTACGAAACTCGAACTGTGAAAATAATAATATAGTGTGTCTACAGGTATGTGTTTATATATGTATTTATGTGTATACATGGATAAATGTTTAAACGTATGTGTAAATGTGTGTATCAGTGTATATCATCTAGCCATACGTGTGTAAATTTGTGTATATATGTGTAATAAGCCACTTATCGACGGTTAGATTTTGTCGAGATCGACAGCTTGTCGATGAGTTCAGCCTAGACCCCCTAATGCCAAATTTAGAGATGAAAAGAACATTTATTTTACTAAATTTCGCTATATCAGAAACAAAAGTTGTGTAATAGTCCATAAAATGATTCTTTATATACGGTACGTATTTTTGTTATATCAGTTTTCATTATAACCAGAGGAAATTTGCACAGGGAATTGTTGGGGATTTCAATTAACTTCACTATAATCACTTTTTCATTATAAGAGACTTCATTATATGTGGGTTTGACTGTATTTGATATTTTTATTTTAATTTGCTCAATAATTACCAAAATTTTTCTGAACATTTCTTGTCTCTTCCCAAGGTGATCTAGAACAAGGTGGGGGTCAGTTTGCCGGAAGTGGTAAAAATTGCCTTACTGCGCAAGCGTATTTCGATGTCACTGGATGACATCGAAACCAGTAGCCGCTAAATCGAAACCTCCACAGAAACCAAAACATGGCGGCAATGAAAACAGTTGTGCGATAGCGGTACTTGACGACTCGTTAATTTCCTTCACAATTCTCATCCTTTATACTATTTATTTTAATTAAATAATAATTCCATTATAAGGAGGAACTTATAATTATTGTAAAATGTACTTACGTATTTCTTTTTAAAGTGAACACAGGGTTAATGTTAACTATCTGCACATCGCGCGATGACTGATCATGCGACCAAGGTAAGTGAAATTTACTGTGACTAAATAGAAAAAGGGGGTATATATTAGTTCGTTAGAACGGGGTGTGTCTTTAAAATATAAATTTATTTACTTTGGTCGCATGATCAGTCATCGCGCGATATGCGGATAGTTAACATTAAGCAAACACAGAGACAAGGACGATAACGCATTTCTCGTTATCATTAAGGCTAATTTTCATTCCTCGTTAAGATTTCGAAATTGATTCGTCGGAACCGTTAGCAGTTAAGAGACAGATAATATTTTCAGCATTATTTCATAATATCTTTATTTATGCAGGCATTAGGAAATATTAATTTATAAAATAAAAAGTTTACAAATAAAGGTTTCCTCAGAAATACTACGTAAGAGTTTTGTTTTTTTACATGAAAACGTTTTCTTTTGTGACCAGAATAATGGCTACTGCACACTGCCATAATGTAATGCCATAAGTCACCCAGTGACGTCACTATACGCATGCGTGTTAAGCACTTCTGACAAACTGGATTTACCTGTTATTCTAGATTACCTTGGTCTCCTCCCTACTTTCGTACTCAATTCCTTGCACAATTCTTATAAGAGATAATTAGTAAAGCAGTTATTATTCAGCGATAAATGACTTATACATGCAAAAAATACACATTGCAAATCATTGCTATGACCCACTGAAAGTGGAAGTTTGCATAATTTAGTTAAATAACATCACTTGCAAATTACTTATTAGTGGAAAGTTTACCCCAGAAGATAAGAGCTATAATATGAGTGAAAAGGTCTTTAGTTCATAATTTCTGATTAATCTTCATAAAAAAAATAAATACCATATGTAGAAAAGATGTAAAAAATAAAACAAAAATAAAATAAAAATAAAGGTTACCTGGTTTTCTTTTTATAGTAGTTTCTAATGGTCTATCATTCCCAGGTTTGTACTCCTCCTCTTCCTCATCACAGTCATTCAAGAATGTAAACTCTCTAAATAAGACATTCTATTCATTAGAACATATTTGCATAATATAAATCAAAGAAAAGAACTGATGAAAATAGAGCACCTATACTTCAGGGGCCACAAAATTCGACGCCTTCCATCAGGATGAGGTGATGTTGAGACTACTTCATCAGCCTGAACAGCAACTGCTTTTGTAGAAGTTTTTCTCGAGTCTTGATCTAATAAGTGCAAAAAAATATTATGATTAATATTAAGAGAAACACAAATAACACAGAAAGAACTGGATGATGTTTAATCAAATTTGCCTGTATGTGATTGCTCTTTTTGTAATGATGCAGTCGACGAATCTACAGAGCTTATATCAGATGATGGAAAAACACTTGATGTTATCATGGTGAATGATGGATTTCTGTCCTTAACCAGTTTTAAGTGAAAGGCATCACCGCCGTCCAATCTTTGCAAGTTTGTTCCATCTCGATCTGTTAAGACAAGCAGGACCTGATTTTCCATGTTGTTCTGTCTTCTGTATCTGTTAAAATTAAATATAAGTTTTATAAATGTTTATAAGCTTCAAAAACTAAAGAGTTAAAAGATTGTAACTGTATAAAGTTTTACTTGACAAAAAGATCGGTAGAAAAACAAGATACTGTTGTTTTACAGCTTTTTGCAATTGGTAAAATGTAGTTTGCAATTGAAAAAATAATCTTTTCAAATGAAAAAA